>JAOBRC010241022.1:0-14410 GCA_027575255.1 Scolionema suvaense | reverse complement strand
GTTTCAAAACTCAATTCAAGATTGAGTTTCTACCACCGTTCACCGGTGGTAGAAAAGTGCTTGGATAAATGCCTGAACTATCTACAATGAAAAGTACACGTTCTTTCTTCATGGGAAATGCAGGACTTGTGTTACTTACTAACTGTCAAAAACTAAATTAAGAAACTTTTTTAAAGTTGCAACCACGAAATCGAATTTGTAGTAATACAAAATGTTCCAAGGTTGCTGCAGAGCGGAATGTGATCAATAACATACAGCTTGAAATGTTTTTGTTTTTGAAGGAACATACCATAACGGTATATTATAACAACAACAAAAAACATAACATGGCACAAGGTTACACTTTTTTATGTATTGTGTTTATATGCCGGTTCTACAAACAGCTATTTTCAAGAGCAAAGCGTCAACAAAACATAACCACTTAAGCTATTTACAACTATATGTATAGAAGTAAGTAAGAGAATCAGAATCAACATAAACGTAAATGAGCAAATAAACGCACATGGGAGTAAAGTAACTCGAAATAAATAAACATACGGGACCTAATTGGGAAAATACCGGGGGAAATTTAGCTAGAAAAAATAAACGTAACTGTACGAATATTAGGGACCTGCGAGTACATAAGTTTCTAAAAGTCGCACACAAAGAACTACGCGATACTTTTTTTTTATGAGAAACACCTTTGTATGCAACACCAGGCTAAAAATCATTAATATCCAAGCAAACGTTAAGCATGATCCATAACCTGAGATTCTGCTGGCAAGTACAAGATTTTTATGCATATTCGTTTTCACTAACCATATCTCAAGAAACGGACAGTTTATTAACCGAGAGAATGTCAATTATAAGCAAAGCCATCACCAAGTTTCATAAAGAAATCCTATGAGATTGGAAACAGAAAGAAGACTTGTGGTAATAAGCAACAACCAAGCAACATCCAAAAAAAGCTGTGATGATAGTTAGGAAGCTGTGCATGCGCATACACATAACTCATACATTTGCGTTCTTTGCACGGAACGAAATTGCTCTGCATTTAGAATCAATTGAACATGTTATGTCTTTCCAGAGTGGAACAGCGTCGCTCGCTGCTGATGCTGGAAACCGGATAAAAGCAGCAGCCACACATAACTTAAACGGAGAGGATCAAGCTGACGCATTCCTTTCTTCCTTTTGCAGTTAGCTCGCACAAACTCTTCTTTGTTAAAGATTTCGTGCACCAATTGTAATGCAAATTCCTTCCTTTCCGTACACTGTGTATGCAATTCTTGCACATTATGTAGTTTCTGTGGTGGTAAAGGAAAATGCTTGGGATGTAAGTTCTGGTAAAAAAAAGTCGGTATCAGGAACAATATGTCGTAGGTGCAGGCGATGAGTTGAAATGAGTGGAGAATTCGTATTTGCTGGGGAAGAGTTAAACGTTGGATCCGCTAATGATGAGCCAAAACACGGCAGTGTGGACACAATGTTGGAAGTGATTGGGTTTTGAACCTGGGCCGGTGATTGTAGCGTCGTCGATTGAAGGGGCGGCGATTGTAGTACTGGTGCGATTTGCATAGCTGCTGTTGTGGTAGAAGCTGGCAATACCTCTGGTGACACTTCTTTACCCTGCGGCAGAGAATTTGACGAATCAGATACGGTAGGAACTGTAGAATCGGTACGTGGAGCAAATGCTTCCAAAATGTCCTGTAAGTCAATGGTTTCACGCGTTTCGTTGACCGAACAATGTGGAGCTATTGCAGAGGTTTGTTCAGCTCCAAGTTCAATTGTGCTACTTGCCACCTGTCTCCCTAAAGCTGGAACTATCATTTCAGAAGGCAGACGCGCTAAAAGTTCTTTCAACAACTTGTTGTTCTCTACCACGATGCTCTCTATGTGTTCAACACTGTCAGTCAAGGTGTCCATTCGGTGAGACAATAGGCCAATAGTCTTATTTGATTTACTGACCGACTCGCTACAGTCAGAAGACTTCTTGGATGGTTGCAACAGTTCCTGTTTCCACGCAATGTCCATTTGTAGATTTATTTGAGGTCTTACAGGATATCTGAGCCTTCCTCAATGTCATTCGTTTTTCTCTGACAGACTTGCATAATTGATGGGCAATCGCTCTAAAAGGACCAAGAGATAATGTACAGCACATACTTATATCAAATAATACGGTCTTATAACATAAATTTTTTAGAACATAGATTTCAAATTTGCCTAAAAATAATGAGGAATACCAGGACTACAGCCCTGGACAAAATATTGCAACTTGCGCCTTTCCCTATCTCTTTTTCAGCGTGAATTTATTTTTGCGAATTTTTCTATTTACTGTTAAATTCGGACAATTGAATCCACGCAAAATTTCTCGTAGCACAACTCCATTGCATTATTTTAACATAACCATTTTTAGCAGGCTCCAGCATTAACATTTGAAATATTGCGATTGCGACTTCAAGAAATGTTCACCGCCTTGTGTTTTCATTCATGTTTGCGTATCAGAATTTTTAACGGTCCGCGGGTACACATAATTTTGTTACCCATGGAGTGGACAGGGGGCGTCACCCCTCGGGAAAACATACTTCCACTATAGCTAAAGGAATGACACTTGGCACACCTATTCATAATCATAATAGAAGTTCACATGGCAAGTTTCACGTTCATTGACCATCTGGTCTGTAAATTATACCCCTTTTAAGTCATGAATTTAATAGAAATGGCTGTCTTGAACAAAATTTAAAAATATTTTTAAAAACGTTACACAAATACGACCAAATTTGGATGTAGCTTGCCAATGGACGATAGAAAACAGAAAGTGAATTTCCCAATTATTTTGGTACTTATAGGCTGCTCAGTAAATTCTCAATCACCCTATGAGCCCTCAGGAACAGGTGGTTGCCATGCCCATTTACTCCCCTCGGCAACAAAAATTAGCTTAAACGATGTCTGAGGAAATTTGGTAACACTTGTGAAGTTTCAGAACCAATGGATTAGTGGATCAGGAATTACAGTAACTTTTTCAGGAGGGGGGAGGGGGTTGGTACCCCCCTGTCCCCGCGGATCGTTAACTTGTCATGACCTAAAATACCAAGTTCAGGCTAGATTCACTGCACAGCACTATTTGCTTAACGTTTGAAGAGACAAATCCAATACAAATAAAGTCAAGTAAAACATAATGTCGGAAATCTCCCTCTCCGAGAAATAAATGTAAGCAAAAATAGAGCCCGAGCCACCTAACATTTACAAGAGAACTAAGGTCAAAAATTCTATTTTTATACGTACTGTGGTGGAGTACAGTAAACCATAGCACTCGTTTTTCATTTCTATCCTACTCGCAAGCCAGCAACCATCTTCCCCTTTTTATGACACCATACTATATGCCAATAAAATCTCGTTGTGGACCTTAGTTTCCCCTTCAAAGAAAAATAGAAGAAAGCAACTCACATTGTTCCCTTTAATTTGATCTTGAGGGAGTTTGTTTTCCTTGCCACTTCCCTGTGGTAATCGATTTTCCTGTGCATTGTATGTGCTTCCCGTATCTTCCACCTGATGGAGGATTTTACGTTTCTTATTAGGTGCAGTACTTTGATCCTCTTCATTGAAAAGCTCTCCATTATCTTCTGTGAATCATATCATATAATCTTGAAGGTCTTGCTTGCAAGCTAAAGTCAAATACAAATAACAATTTATGACTTGATTGAAACCCAAACTGATGTTTTCTCTGAATTGGGTTGACGGAGTGCTCACAAGGTTGAGGGTTCGAATCCCACCGGCTGCTTCTGGTAAGCGCGAAATCCCTAAAGGCTAAGACGGGTAGGGGCTCAGTAAAACCTAGCACTGAGTGATAGTGAAGCGATGAGCAGAGCATGAATCTATGATCTTTTCTCGCTCTCTCAGGTCATGCACATCCACGGCATCAGAAGAACTTGATATTTCATGAATTGTAGAGAGGGAAGAAGGAATGCTTTCATCAATTCTACTGCTACTATCAAACTCCAATTCAGAATCTTCATCTGATGCATAGTGCTGCTCAATTAACGAGGATCCACTATAATCATCGAAGATTTCATTCTCTCCATGTAACTAATCTCCTGCCAACTGAATTACATTTTCTATACATTCCATGTGACATCGCTTAGAGGAAGACATTTCCGAAGCCGTCTTGTATAAACTACTGAGAATCAACCACTCGCTTCGATCAAATCGATTAAATTTTGAAACGGTTTGAAATGTTGCGAAACGGTTAGAACGTTCAGAAACGTTTTGAAGCGATCAGAAACGATACGAAGCGCAGTGAAACGTTGCGGATTCTTCCGAAATTAGGAAACCTCATTTATTTCACAGTTCAGCACAAAAATGCTTTGTGTTCATGTTGAAAGAATACAGATTGGCTTCATACTTTTTTTATAAGAATCTATTCAAGAACTTAGTGCCTAAAGTCTCCCAAAATTTACGAGCACGAGCAACTTATTGTCCTGCCACAAAATATAGGTCACTCTCATGCTTTGAAAATTTAAAGCTTTCTTAACTATTCTTGCAAAAGCACAGGACTACTGCCCACAATACCAATACTGCAAATTCAGTCAGGATATTTTTGTATGAATTCACTCTACGAATGGAATAGGCTGCACTAACAAAACCAGAATGAGAGATCTACTACTTGGTCGTTTGTTTAGCTTAGTAACTCAACCAAGAACACATAATGTTTCATATTTTAGTCAAAGTATAGAAAATATACATTTTATTCAGCTATATTTCATGTTACTGGCATGCATTCACACACTGAAACTATTACTTTCTGACGCAGCTGTGAAAACTTCGTTACCGGCAGTTTCACACAAAAATAAACAGGCACATGTTGAACGTGATGGATCAGACAGACATGTTTTCTATGGAGAGCTTGTCTTTCATGATTTGCAAAGGAACTAGCCAAGACAGTTTCAGAATGTTTCCTAACATTTCTGATTGTGTCTTATAACAATAGAAACGCACAGACCAAGTTTTAAGCGGTGTCAAGTACATAATCCTCCTACAAACAATGGGATATCAATTGCACTAAACCATTGCAAGACAATGGAGGGTGTCAGCTCATCCTGCAAACGTTTCACTAATCGCAGGCATTGAATTTGGTAAGTGGTTGAGGGCAATTTATTTTTGTTTCCGATCGTTTCATGCCGCCTAAGTTCGAAATGGTGGGTTTTCGCGTGGAGGGTCACATATCACCGCCAGCTCCAAGTATGGACCAAGAGCCCTGTTCATGAAAGCTCTGCGGCAACAGAGGGGTCATTTCGTGAAAGTAGTGATGCACGGCTACTGTAGCAATCCTATCAATAACAGTTCAGGAAAAATGCGAAAAAAGTGGGTGACACTGTCGAAAACATTCATGACATTGGTTTATACATAGCCCAGTGAAGTTGCATGGAATAGCAGAAAGTCATCTGCATATCAACAAGTATATTGAGATGATTTCAGAAAGAGCATCACAGGCTGCTTGTTCCAGAAAGCTGCTGTATCCAAGCTACAACAAGAAAAATTTTTTGATATTGGATTTGACTGTTTACAAGTTTTTATATTGGCCTGTTATTGGGCCAGAGGTAGTGTATGTTTCCTTCCACGACAGCTTTGTAGCTCTGTAGTTAGTTCATTTAAACTCTACTCTGTGCATATATTGTGTGTTGCATTGTCCCTTCGGCGTGGCAGGTCATTAAATTATTTTCTCTTAGGATTTGTGTGAGTTCAATAGTATTTGGCTAACTCTCAAAGTACAACACTGTATTCCTTTGTTCTGGCCATTGTTCTCATTGTTTTCCCATTGTTATGTTTTCATATTTCGAAAGGCTATATCTCTGGATGTATAGCAGATATCGGAATTCTGTAGAAGCTAGCTTTGTCAAGATTTTGAGGGCTTTTCGATTAAGTGCGATCTCTTATAACCGAATTATGCTTCATATGCAGTGTCTGAATTCCAAGTGGCCAATACCTTGGTAAAATGGGAGTCCTCTAACTAGACCCACTTGAACCAGTCACATCACGACGAGAGATGAGATGGATGATTGATATCTTGCCTGTATTCAGCTTTTAGTGGTAGAGGATTCATGTGGAGTAAATTTTTATTCTCACCTCTGATGCCCTACTGTTTTTTTGCAAAGGCCCTGCGCGCGCAGATCTCTTGACTTTGGCTAGTCGAAGTCAGTCAGAGCTAGTCATATTTCGTGAGAAAATTTAGATAAAAATAGTTACTATTTCCAGCTAGAAGATTTTATCAAAGCTATTCAGAGTCTAGTTCTGCTCAAGGGCAACACATAGGCATCCTTTGAAGTTAGTCAGAAAAGATTGTGAAAACTGATAATAAGCAAAAGTCGAGAGCACAGAGCAAAACCTGACTAGAGCAAGCTCCATTCTTCTTGAAACAAACAGCTTATTGGGGTATTGTTACTAGTCAGTCCTTGTTATGTTTCTCATCCCTGTGTGCCAAGGATCGGACGCCAGGAAACATTTATGCAAAATAAAATTTTTTTGAATGCCTGCACAATATGTGCTCTCAGTATGACTGGCTTTTTCAAATGAATCAAATCTGTGCGTGCAAGTGGCAGCACATGGTGATTATAGTGTTGAATGCCCGTTAACTGTCCATAAGGTATGTATTTCAACATCGTGGCCTCTCTTAAGCAAGGTTTTCATGAAGTTGATGTTTTTATAGATCCTAGATAGATATGTGCTCCTATAATCGCATCCATCATTTTGTTCCTATTTTTTCTTACACTGCAGCACATGGCTGACACTTGTACATCAAATTCATTCAGTAATAACCTGTACATAGATCTTCAGAATGGTGTTGGCTTTTCCTCTAAAAACTTGCCTTATTTTTCAATGTTGAATAGTGTGAACCTTGAATTGAGTTTGCAAGATTGCTTCCTTTTGGCTTTTATGAGGCATAAAATCGGAACAGGAAAATTCCCTACAAAATGCAGACATTGGTGTCTTTCCTTACCAAACAAAGCAACGTCCATTTTGATTCATCAATAGGTGTGAATGCAATAGTAGTTAGCTAACTCTTGATGTAACTTTCGTGTGGACTCTTAATGCTTCATATTCAATGTCTGAATTCCATGTGGGCAATACTTTGGTACAATGAGAGTCCTCTGACAAGACCTACTTTACTAATTGCATCACCCCAAGAAATGAGAGAGATTGATATGTTGCCTATGTTCTGCCTTTAGTAGTAGATAATTCACCTGATTGAATTGTGTTGCATTTTTAGTTCTTCTTTTTCTTCTCTCTTTGTTTGTTGTTTGTATGTAAATTGTTTTTGGTCATCTAGGTAGGCCTGCATGTTGGATACCCATAAAGCATGCTTAAAGCCACACCCAGAGTCTCAAGTGCTGGCACCTGGATGATCATTTATGTTGTACCTCGTGTTCTAGTGTGCATGTCTTGTGTATTATATCTGAACGGTGGTTTTCTGCTTTTGGTTTAATTGGCTTCACTCTGTCCATGTCATCGACAGATTCATCACCCTGTAAAAAGGGAAGAGTATTTTAGCCACTCTCTGGAGTAGTTACTTCTGCTTTGAGTTACTCTGATCTTAAGGTTATGTTGCTCACGATATGTTGTGTCATGTGTTCATCCGGCATTGCCTAAAAAGTTATTTGAAGGCCTGCACAATACGTGCTCACTGTGGGACTTACGTTACCAAGTGAGTTAAATCTGTGCATACAAGTGGCAGTGCAGGGTGATTATAGCTTTGAACCCTTGTTGACTTTCCATGTGGTATCCAATGTATTTCTCCAGATCGTTGCCTCTCTTTACCAAGGTTTTTGTGCGGATAATTCACTGTGTGCTCCAGAACAATTAAGAAAGATAAAAAGGGCCAAGAATGTGGTAACTGCGAAAAATGCAATGGGTTGGCAATAGCCATGTTCTGACAATAGTGTTTGCCTGTTTGAAAAGATCTTTCAGTGCTTTATAATGCAACATAAAGTCAAAAATACTTTATTGGGAGTTGAGAGTATCCTTAATATATGGGTATAAATATTTCATGTTAATATTCAGCTGCTCCAAATGTCTCCTCGAGAACCTAACTTGCACCCTGCTTGTAACAAAATTTGCGAAAACATTTCATTGCTGTCGAGCCGGCATTAGAACAAGGAAAATAAACATCGCCTTGTTAGTACATTATACAGTTACTACTGTGAAAAAGAGCTGCTAAACATTAACAATAACTTTGAGCTAGTAATCATGAGCATGTTAGCGTCTCATGCTCCTGAGTATGAGCTTCGACCAGAAGAAAATACGTGCACAAATTTTTCATCAGTAATGAAAACATAATGGTTAGTAATTATGTGGCTCCTCTAAAGTTTGACCCATGTGTAATTACTCATAATATTAGTGACTCATCTGTACCATGCATAATCATGCCACTCTTGATAAATTCTCCTAGATCGATGCATTCACAACTGATTAGAGAATGTCCGTTTAATCCATCTTGGTTCGATTATACTATATTGGCATACAGATCGTGCCAATTACTGATACGTAGTTTCCTGCAGACTGGACGCAATTTCAGTTGGAGTTACCGCTCATAGTAGTAGAACATTACATTCTTCAAACAGGAGGAACGACTAGCACTACTGCGAGATTTGGCACCTTCGTATTCTATTGGAATTTACTTATGTGAATGGTGCTCCATTGATGTGGCTTTTTTCTTATATTTAAACTCTCACCAAATTTCACGTTAACACCCCTACTTCCCCAATGACTTACCTATAACTACAGCGTTGGAGGACTTAATAATAATAATAAGTTATCTCTTAGCTCCCTCCCCCAACACACACCACCGAATTGCTTGTATTTATCAGTGAGAGTTCTGGCTTTATATAGAGCAGTTGTCTTATACGTATCAGCAGCGCTAGTCCAGTTCTCAGTTGTTAGTCTGTGCAATTGACTAGTGTGTTGTGACTCAAGGTCTTGCAAGCATTCTTCAAAATGACAATAATTTTTGGGTGGTAGTGCCACCTTTTTCTGACTGTGTATTTATTGTCTTCTATACAGGTGATTAAAGCTCTCGAAAAAAAGAAAACGACTGTAGAGGATGAGTTGAAGTCATGCTTTGAACGTGAAATATCATCTCTGCATGAGAGAAAGCAAGCAATTTTAGAAGCTAGTAAAAAAATGCAGAATGCAAAAGACTGCTGCTCATCGGTTATTGATTCTCCACAGGCTCTTGAAAAAAGTGGGGCAAATTATTTGAACAAGCTTCTCTCAGTTTCAGAGGATTTTCATGCGCTGATGGAGCAAGATATAGTTGTGAATTCACAGCATTACAGCATTAAATTGGTTTTGCAGACTGATGAGTTGCTCAAGTGTATATCCACGTATGGGCAAATCAGTGAGCAATTGTTATCGACAGATGGGCCTGTTCATACAAGCGAAGCCACTTCAGTATCATCTGATGATAGTGATGATAGTGATGATGGCTTTGGCTTTTTTGACTAATATCGAAACCAATATTGAGACCACTGATTCACTTCTTTAGTATGATGATTTATATTACTTTCTTAGAGTTTCTTGTTAGATTTTCATGCCGAAGAGACTATTCTGATGGGTTTTATAGACTTTGAAACATCAAAATACTGATTACACGTAGGGATGTATGGTATGCCATGTAAAACTGTCTGTTTTATGGTGTTTGGTCACTATAGGTGAATACTCTTCAGTTCTTATGATTTCCATCATTTTTTTTCTGAATATACTAAGCATAACCATCCATTATATGTAGACTACCGATCATATGGAGGGTAGCGCATCTTTGCCTAATTCCATTTTATAACATAGTGTGATCCATCCCCCCCTCGCCCCTCTTTTGAGAACTTGAGAATGAACTTTCTAAAAACTTGGTGAAAGGGTGGAAAACAGAAGGTGGGGATGAGCAATAGCGGTGATAAGTTAAAAAACAGATGGGAATGATTGCCAAACAAGCTATAGTAGCTGTGCTGTGTTTGAGCTGATTCTGTTGATCAGATGATTTCAAGATCAGTATCCTACAAATAGTAGAATTTTAGGAGGGCAATGGATGCCAGAAACATTGGAGGGGTTAACCAAAAAGAGTGGGAGAGATTGGACTCCTTTGCACACTATGCATATTTTTCAGTTTTCTCTCGATCAGCTGCAGCTATATCTACTAGCTTTTATCGTTGCTAGACTGGTGAGACCATAACCTACTATTAATCCAGTGTGCATGTGATTCGGAGGAGAGTGTATTTGTGTGTGTGCCTCTGCGACAAATGTCACTTTCAATGGAATGAGTTTGATTGGTCCAATTTTCAATGTGGTTATTGTGCTGACATGTGGATAGGCATTAGCTTTCTGGTAAGTTGGAAAGTAGCTGGGTCCTATGCATAGCATGGTTTTAAAAATAAAATCAAATTGTTGAAGATGAAACGTTTGGTAGATCAGTCTGTTGCACAGCATGAGGACAGCTTCTTGATTTCTTGCATCTTGCACCTATCTTATTTTTTACTTTCGTCTGCTAGCCTTTTGTCTTCTACCAACCGTTTGAAAATCTTATTGTTGTTTGTTTTATATCCTTCCATGGCTGAAAAAATGGATCTATTATTTCACAGACAATATTTGTTGATAATGTTAACGTGGTACAGCAGGCCTCGAAATTTGGGGGTAACGATCAGTCCGCTACACACACAGGTACCCACAAGGTTCAATCCTATGTAATGAAAAACCGGTTCCAGGCCATTAAGGCTGTCATTTGAATATTTCTCTTGTACTTATTGCAAAAGTCTTGCAGACGCACTTTTACCCTAAGCATTCAAATATTTTTTTTTGCAATTACTATGGCAGGGTGTCGACCAGTTTTTCTGAAAAAATCCCAGTATAATCCAAGGATTTTCGAAGTAATTTCTTCCAAAATCCAAGGATCCAATACACATTCCGTTGCTTTCCAGAATAGATGTTATACTATTCTACCATAACTATCATATACTATAGCTATACATGACAAAAACAATTTCCATCGTCAGCTAGCCAAGTATCATTGAAAGTTGTGACACCTCGCTTCCTAGGTCCAGGCATGCTACTTAACTAATCTATGGGTAAAAATAATGTTTAATGCAAGAACAGAAAATTTATTGGAACAAATATGATTTGCGTATGGAGGAAAGGACATCATTACTGTAACACGTTCACTCTGGTGCTCTTTAAACCTATTCTCTTTCGAGGACGGCAAGCAAAAGTGGACGCAAAACACAACACTAATATTTTTTTTCTGAAAATTGAGTGTATTTGGAGTCTATTTTCTGAATTTCCAAGTTTTGCTTAAGGTGACTTATTTATACGTCGTTTGTCCTACGTCAACCCACACTCAACACTCTGGACGGAGACAGTATATATACGTCGACGTATATATACGTTCCCCGGAGTGGTAGAAGATGTTTCTTAATGACAGGATGGAGAACGTATATATACGCCCTCTTCTAATACACCGTGCATGAAGAAATCAGCCAATCACAGCCTTCTGTAAAGTTTCCCCACCAATCACAGCAAAGGAGACGCAGCTAAAGATAGGTGCAAATCTGAGGATACTTCTTTTTCTTGTCAGCTCTGACCGAGGCGGTTGTCTGCTAAGAAAGTAAGTAAAAGTTTGACCTATATTGATAATTTTCTCATGCTAATTCTGATGTGTAGTGAGATAAGTAAATTAACAAATTATTTGTCTACGCTCACCATTTTGATCAAATTTCTAAATCCAGGCATGACGTTTTCTTATGTTTTCTTATGCTATTGTAGACGATGATGATGACTTGGCAGATTGGGATTGAGCCGATTCACTTGATAGTGAACCCAGTTCAAACGAAGAGGAATCCTTGTATTCAGAGTGTGTGGAGAGTGGTGATGATTGTAATCAGATTTCTACAAGTGTTCAAGGAAGACCAGCCAAAGAGCTAGAACTAGAGAGGGGTGCCTTTATTTCGTCTTGGCATGGCTAGTTCAAGGAGCAGACTTCGAACGCGTTGAGGAACTGTTCCTGCTGCTAGTCGTCGTCCCCCGGAACAAAGTGGAATATCTTCGTCATCTGATACTGAAGAAATTTCAGAATCTACATTTAGCGAATCTGTCGATACCGATGCCACTTCGGAAACTCGAAATCAACTGCCTTCAGGAACTTGGTTGTGCGAACGCCCAAATATATGGATCTTCCTATTCAAAGAAGATGTAGGGATGAAAGTGGATGTGCCCGAAAATGCTGATTCCATGTTCTTCTTCAAGCTGTTCATGAGCGACGAACATAGACGAGATTGTTAGACATTAGAATGATTATGCTAAGACTGTTGTAGATGCGAATAGACCATTACGCAGGCGAAGTATGTTAAACAACTGGAAAGAGGTAAATGCTGAGGAGATGAGGAAATTTTTAGGTTTACTCATTTATATGGGACTAGTCTCTATGCCTTCGTATAGAAGCTACTGGTCAAAGTCACGTTTGTACAAGAGTGATATTTTCAGTTCTATTATGAGTAGAGAGTATTTTGAATCTATTATACGATTTCTACATTTTGGGGAGAAACCTGCTTTTCCTGACGACCGCCTTTCGAAAATCAGGTTTTTGACAAACCACCTCAATCAGGTCATGCAAGATATCTTTAGAGCAGATCAGCGATTATAACTTGATGAGTCAATGATGTTGTGGAGAGGTCGCCTAGTTTTCCGACAATATATAAAGAACAAAAAACATAAATATGGAGTAAAATTGTTCAAACTTTGCTCTCATGATGGACTTGTTCTGAACGTTTCCATATATGGTGGTCAATCCTATGAAGATCCATACCAAATTGGCCAAACTGGTGCAATTGTACTTCGCCTTATGGAGCAGTTCATCAAGAAAGGGTATCATGTGTTTGCAGATAACTGGTATAATTCAGTGTCATTGTCCGAGTACTTATCTCGTAGCAGATAACTGGTATAATTCAGTGTCATTGTCTGAGTACTTATCTCGTAAGAAAATCTATATTACAGGTACACTTAGAGCTGACAGAAAGTGAAGTCCCAAAGAGGTAACAAGCGCTTATTAGAAGAAAGAGGAAATGATCTGGAGATCGCTTGGTAACATCGCTGTCACCAAGTGGAAAGATAAGCGCGATGTCCGCATGATTAGCAATGCTTCTTGCCCAGAAATAGTAACAGTAGTGAACCAACATGGAACAAAAAAGCTGAAGCCTAATGTTGTAAAATACTACAATGAGGCGATGTCAGGGATAGTTCGTTCAGATCAAATGCTTTCATATCATTCACGCTCAGAAAAACCATCGCTAGAAGAAGACCTCAAGCAAACTTCCATTGTGTTTCACTTATTCCCCCTTCCGAAAAGAAGAAGAACCTGGCTCGAAAATGTGTTCAGTGCGTGAAAGGAAAGCGAAGACGGGAATCACGATATGAGTGTCTGTGTTGTGAAACAACACCTGCTTTATGCGTGGACCCATGCTTCCGCCTGTATCATCAAGCTATGATGAATATTATTTCTGACGATAATGATAATGTACATGAAGAGTAAAGTGTGGAAAACTTTTTGTGATGAACATTTGTCTTATCTATTTTCGCTGTTCTTTATTTTGCTGGTCTGCATCCTTGAAACAACAGACAATTTTACAGTCTTTATTACAAGAATTTTGCGAGCTGCTATATGTGCGCCAACCAATATTATTTTTTTGAAATTATAAAAATGGGGAATAAAGTACACTTTGCAACTAAAAGTTTTGCTTCAAACATGCCGCTTAAGGTTTGACAGCATTTTCTCTTTAAACGTATATGTGACCCTCCACGCGAAAACCCACCGATTGCCTTACTCCTGAACGTTTCTAAACGTTTCATAACACTTTATGAAACAATAGTGAAACGGAGGGCAAACTAATTGATTTTGTTTCGAAACGTTTCCTTGCATTTCGGTTCGTTTCACGCGATCGGAGCGTTGCAGACTGTTTCAAACCGTTTCAATTGTTTTGTAAAACGATGCAATTAAGCGTATTAAGCATATGAGCTTTAGAGAGAAGCGGCTTGAAAAGATGCCTCAAGATTTGCGGCTGTTGCGTGACCGAGCTGAAACTTAGGCCGACAAGGTTGTACGAGGGTGCGTTTAGTACTGAGTTGCCTCAACTAACCTGCGTAGAAATCCCTGTCTGATTTGCTGACGATTCAAAACATTTGTCTGTATCTTAGAGTAGCAAGGAAAGTAATCCACTAACTCAAACGGCTCCTTTTTCAGCAACCGTGCCACAGTCACACATCACAGAAAGATTGACCCCAACTTCGCCGATCTTCGCTCACAGTCAATCTGCCATCTTGGAACAATGTTTACTATCAGTCTCGTGTAATTTGAGGACCGCATCATTAAATTTGTACTATTGTTTACTGGGACAAAAGTTTG
>JAOBRC010240911.1:0-12791 GCA_027575255.1 Scolionema suvaense | reverse complement strand
AAAATGGTACAACATGCTCAGTCAACATGTTGGACCTCGTGACGTCATCAATGATGTCAAAAACTTTACCAAGCTAATTTTGAAGTAAAGCTGAATAAATTGTCTAGTACCCATTTGTGAGTTTGTTTGCCTGATCCAAGTAATTTTGTTAAAATGCCGAATAGAAAAGTGAAAATGTTAAAAAACATGGTTCCAACTTTGAGCCGATGATGGCTTGATGTCGGAATTTTTTAACGTCCCCAAACAACTCGATATCGAAAGGAAATTTAGTTGCGAGTTACTTGCCAGTTTAACATTACTTCTATCCAGTAAACGTTTTGAGTTACCGGAACTTTTCTGAGCACCTATCGAAAATCAACAATTTTTGACGTCAAAAACGACGTCATCCAATGTTCTGACGGACTCGAAACCCGTCTCAAAGTTGCGCTGTCCAAACAAAATTAAACATTTACCAGAGTTGTCATGATTCGACCTGCAGGGCACCCAGCACCTGTGGCTCTTATGTACTGATAATTCGATAAAATTTCTTGAGAGCTTCATTAACCCTTTCCGTATCGAGGCAAAATTTGAGTTTTTTATGTATGAGGAAATTTGGTATACCTCGCTAGCCCCTTGATATTTTCCACTGAAAGTTTCTTCCTGTTTTATAAGATGCAGTTCCATAGGAAAAAAATTAAAAACCATTCATTTTGCTTTAAATTCTGGACTTGAAATTAGAAATTTAAAAATTCAGTCAAAAAATTTTGTTCTCCATTAAAACCTTTCCCCCAAATTGTTTTTATAAACCGCAATTATGACTTTACCATACACCAGAAGAAACTATACTTTCTACAAGCTGACACGATTTCCGATCATTATGTTTTTCCAAACCAGAGTTACTACAGTTTGTATCTCAAATTTTCCTCATTTTTTTTTGTTATTTTCTAAGGAAATTTTGTATGCGCTGAAATCTGACCAAACTTTCAGAAAGCATAACTTGTGAGCTTGGGCATGTGGCTTTAGATCCTCTATCACTAACTATATTGAGTCTTAAATGAAAGTAAACGTGACACACAGAACTTTGTGGCAAGGTCTTAAAAGCAAATTAACTAGAGCACCCGCCCTTCTGGTATCAGGTATGAAAAGGGTTAAGTCAATCTTAAAGATACCCAAGACATGCAACTTACTAATCATGTGGGAGTGAAAGTGTCAGCACTAAGATACTGCATGTTCTTGATGTTTAAATTCATTGTTCTCAAAACAATAGCTACTGTAGATTTATTCACATGATATTCATCATCCGAATTTTGGTGTGGACAGTCCTAGTGTTGCTAGGACTTTAGCTAAAGTAACCCCTCCTAAAATTCTTAACTAAGAATGGCTCTTGGTGTTACCAGTAAGTTTGTACTTTGCCTTGTATACTGACTTTTATCCAGCATTGACGGAACAGATCCTACAGTTTCTGGAATAGGAAGATTCGTCAATGATTCTCCGGCAGCTGACAGCAATGCTTACATGACTAAGCGAATAATTAATGACGTGCCTCGCCTGCTGCTATTTGCAAAATGCTTCATTCCGAAGTCTACTGAAGTCAGATATGACTACGGCGAAATACCATCCCAGTTGTCATGGCGCAAAAAGGTACATCGTAGCTCATGATATATATATATATTGTTGCTACTTTTCTTATGACTAAAACACAAATTACCAGAGGGTGCAGACAGGGTGGTAGTTCTGGTGACTATGCCTCACCTACTAAAGTATTTATAGATGAAGTGGCATTGATGCTCTCCCAGGAAAGTAAAGGAAATGAAGGAATCAACATTCTGGCTTCCAGATTCAACTACAATAGCAAACGTCGGTGTTAATTTTGAGTATGAGCAAGTTCAGAGTACCACACAGTTATATTTGCAGGTCCTCATAGTTCCGAATATTGGGTTTGAGTAAATAGCCACTTTACCAACTATAGAGTGATTCAATGTTCCGTTTGAAATAAACACTGTAGTCTGGGCACAAAACAAGAGTTATCATATACAAAGTTTTCTAATCAAATGTTTATTCTGGATATTTTGTTGGACTACTGTCCAACATTATCAACAGCAAATAAAGCCACACCAGGCAGCCTCAACAAGAGCATTACACATAGCATTTGTTCAAGATCTATCATGATTTTAAGTAAGGCGTCAGGCCTTTGCGTCAGTTCATCAGGTCATAGTTTCCAATTAATTTTGAGCAAAAAAGTTTTTTTTGAAAAAAATTTACAAAAATTTGCATGTTTTTTGGTGCCAGATGTTTTAATTATGAGGTAATTCCTCTTATGACATAAAGTATCATTTTTGTCAAAAATGAAAGTTAATATCCTGTTCTTTACTCCTACCAAGTTTCATGCCTTGAAGGGATCCTCCGGCAAAAAAAGTAAGTTAGCTTTAATCATCTCACCTCAATGCAAATAGAACGTAAGTAAGCATAAGTCCTTGTAAGTGGCAGCAGTTTTAAAGAAAAAGCTCTTTTGTTATCTCAACAAGGTAAGCTCTGCGCAAATGTGACGTCATTTTGGGAAGCCTCTTTTCTTAGAGATCAGCCAGTAAGTAACCTCAAATCAATCCTCGCATAGAAACACCTGTAAGAGGAGCGACAGACTTACGAAAGAAGCTGTTTACCACCTAAAGACAATGGATCGCCTTTCGCTGTAATAAACTGCACCGCCTCCTTGGTTCTGTTCTGACTAAATGACGTCACAATTCTGTGGTGAATCGGTCAAGTTGCTTGATAAAAAAATGTTTTTTTCATTAAAATTGCTCCCATTTAAGAGGAATTATGTGCATTTTTGTTGTATTTACATTGTTTCCAGACGAGTAAAGCTAACTTACTTTTTTGCCGGAGGATCCTTTAAGGGTCAGGCAGGGGAGACCCAAAAGCCCAGGCCAACATCGCTGATACGTTTTCATCATACCAAAAAAAAAAAAAAACAGATACTGTTTTGTAGAGCCTATTGAGATTTTTTGATTGATGTACAATTTGTGCCTCCAAAACTAACTGTGGGAGACCTAAGCTTCTAGAACTCCGAAAATTGTTTTTTTCTCGTTCTTGTTCTCAGCTTCACAGCAGGTGGCACACAGGTGATTTCTTAGGGTGCACTTTTTTAAAGATTGCCACTGGATAAGATTAAAACGTTTCATAAACAAAAACCTTAAAAAGCCTTTAAAATAACTGTGATCCTTGATTGAAGATTAAGGTGGTACAGCAGGAAATTTCGTAAATTTTGTACATGCATTTATCCACCTGTACGTTGGTCAGCATCAATACCTGCCCAAACAATCCTCGGATATAAAAGACACGTATTTTTTTTTATAAGAAACCCGTTTATAAGAAACTGACTAGTAAAGACTCCCAAAATTTCAGAAACTTTGACTACTAAACGAAAAAGCAGGAAAAAAATTACGAAAATCTTGAATTTTGCAAATAAAGAACTATTACTGTTTGCTTCCCTATATAGACAAACATATTTATAAATTCTTTAAATCTGAAAAGATCAGTCACATAGGAATCACTATTGTAGCACTTGGCATTTGATGCACAGTCATGTAATGATTTGGATACCTTGTTTGGTTGGTTCTAGGAAGAAGGACATTGTTTTCAGAACTTTCTTTTCTTTGTTAATTATGTCCTTCAGAAACATTTTACATTTAAGAAACTGAATAAGAAACTTTTCCTAGTAAAATCTCAAAAATATTAAGAAACTTTTACTACTACATCAGATGCTTGGTTTCTTATAAAAAAATACGTGTATGAGCTTCAAATCACGCCTCTATCCCTAGATATAGGGTAGTAAAGTTTAAGAGTATCCTCCAATTTACATGAAGATCATATGGAATTGGGATTTTCTTTTAGAACAAAACACTCAAGCCTTATACTATGTCACAAGTGGATGAAGAGGTTAGTACATGTCTAAGAATACACTCTAGTGGTGTAACATGCCATTTCCTTTGAGCAGCTAGGTTATGGTCTGCAATGCTGGAAAGATTTAAACTATAATTTGAATTGAATAAAGTTTAAGAAAGTTCAAGGTTCAGATATAGTTGCATGTGTCACTTGGCTTTCATAGCCACAGGCTAGAATTTTTTCATGGCCATAGGCTAGAATTATATATCGTTATTTTCTTTGTACACATATTGATTCACCGAAGAACAGCAGAATGTAGTTTCATACTAAGTCAAAGACTACCACTACTTGACAAACATCACTTTCTTTCCTTTGCAATTCCTGTCCGCTTGGTTACTGGCCAAAAGTGATTAGTAAGTTGATTACGAGCCAGTATCCAAATTTGCGTAATATTTTGTGTAGGATTGTTTGACCTAAATAAAAGTAGCCTTGGTTTCATAACATTTTTTTCTAGCAACCACAACAATGTGGCTGCTCCTTGCCTCTTAAAATAGCAGTTACATTTGTGACAAATAATGCAGAGTCAATCTACTTTAAGACAAACTATATTTGCTCCTAATATTTTTCAAATTACTGTGACATCTTTCACTCTATGACAAGCTAATTCTGAGTCATGCATCACCTGAAAATCTCCATGATGAAATGATGGCATAACTGTAAACAATCGAGCACAAAATCTAGTAATATATCTCCACACATAGTACCTCCACAACTGTGAAAATCACATGAACATAGCAACGAGACAACATAGAAAAATGTAGAGGCTATTGATCCCCCATGTAAGGTACGTAGGGTTGAGTGGACAAGCATAACTAGGTGGATTAACCAATGCTGTATTCTGGTTCACTTTAGACTATGTGTGACGTCAGTACTGTCATTACTGACATGCTGGAAGCATGTGAACGTGAGTGCAATATACCATCAACCAATGAGGAGGACTCAGACAGTAATGTAGATGAAAATAACAGACTGGTAAGCAACTTAAAGGATAAAAGTTTCTTTACCAGCAGTATAAGTTGGAATGGCTTCTCAAGAAGTCATCAATTATATCTACCTTAAGGTGGTACAGCAGGAAAATTCGTAAATTTTGTACATGCATTTATTTGCCTGCAACTTGATCAACATAAATACTTGCCCAAAAATACTCAAATATAATTTCAGCTTCAGATCACCCCTCTATTCCTAGATATAAGCGAGTAAAGTTCAAGAGTATCCTCCAATGTCCCGCCATTTCACGCTCTTGCTTTTCACCACTGCAGCTATACATTCAGAATTTCGGAAACAGATAGAGAATAATAGGAATCTTGCAGGAAACACGCATTCAATGCGACTCTTGATTGCTGTTCACCTGCTGGGTATTGTTGCTGCTCAGTCAGTACGCAATTTTCAATGGAACGCTCTGAACTCTGTGATCTTGCCTGTTGATTAGTATGCAGCATCATGTGTGACATCTGCCGCGTCTGATTGGTTGCATGCAATCTTTCTGAGTATATGATTGGTGCAGAGTAATTCATTGTATTGCAGAAGACTCATTTGCATATTCGGCAGTCGTAATGAGGAAGCAACGAAAGACTTAGTAGAAAAGTGATGTCACATAGATTGATATTTACGAAGTTTTGGAATAATTTTGTTCGCTTGTTACAGCCTTTCTTGTATAAACTATGTGCAACTTCAGAAGAAACACTGTAGATACTGAACAAGATGCGTAATAGAAAAAAGCTCCCATATGTTTTTCGGCACTAACATCCTCTACAATTTCGTGATGGAAAGTTTTTGTACAAGCTTGCAACCAACCTAAAAATTTTGGTTTTGTGTTTTCTATTGTCTTTTTTGGTGACGTCATAATTGACATGTATGACATTGCATGGGTTTATTTTTCCCAAGAATGCTTTCTCAAACGATCATGCTAATCAATCAAAAAATCTTTCCCCAACATCTTTGCTATGTTTGCCGTATTGAACAAATATGTGACACCCATTTCTGCCTGCTGTACCACCTTAAAGACATCAAAATTTTATTTTACTACTGATTATGACTTTGCTGGGTATACTTTTTTGCTTAACAAGCAAAAAGTCAATAACAAACTAGGGCTTCTACTAAAAATACTAACAACTTGAGGGCTCCAAAGAATATACAACTGCAGACAACTCGAAATTAGCTATCTGCTAGTGTGCACCTTGGTGCGATGTCTCCCACCTGGCAAAAAGCAATATTTAGTTTCCATATATGGAATTAATCGGGCATGCTTGTGCGTTGCCAATCACATTGTTCAGCAGCATGCGCTAATCTATCATGCGCACTATGGGCATGCAGCAGATCAGTTTCCATATTTGAAAACTAAATCACATTTGACTGAGCGTGAGACAGGGACCAAGAAGAGTGCTAATGGTGTTATAAGATATTGCCAGAAAACATCTCCAGGCATGTCGCAATTACTTTTGAACAAACCCTTAACATGTTCAGTTGGTAAGGAAAACTAAGACCTTGGAAACAGTTCCTTATGAATACACTGACAAGCAAAATGACAGGTAAAAACCAATAATCATGGCTGCTGCAAGATCTAACACCGCGCAGAACATCATACGGTATATTGCTTTAACTTGTTGTCTATAATGTAAATCAGTGCACTTATAGGGGAAGGGGAAATTATGTCAGCTAGAAACACTAAGTAAGTGTTAAACAACAACAAGTCCAAAAAATTATATTTCTTATACCACTTCCATTGAAGTTTACTGTTCCCAAAGAATTCTCATCATAACTCTAACTCTTGCAGTATGCAAACAACAACAAAAAATTCATCAGACAAAGCATGCCTGAAATGCAAAAGGAGCTCATAGGGCTTTGGATTTCACAATAATGCTAAGATCACAGTTTTGACTGTGTACACCCATGTTATTCCTGCTATAGCAAAACTGTTTCATTTATTTATTTTTGATGCAGCTCTTGCAACTAGTTGAAGAGGAAATCAATGCGTTTAAAGCAACAGTAGACATACAAACCGGAATTGAAGATGTTGGTGGCAGCCCAAGAGATGACCAAAAGAGCAGTGCTGAAGAAACCAACAAGATGGAACAACTGTCACCGTTTGAAAAGGCCGTCATAAATGAGTGTATCTCACAACCTGGCATAAACGTGTCTGAAAACTGGATTAAAGAAATTCAGGTATGTTGAGAAGCAAAGTCCTTTGTTCATTCAAAATTACTTGCGACTGTCAAGGTTGAGTAAAGGCACCACGCACGAAATGTGCAGACAAATCAACTTTTGGAAAATAAATTGATTAGGAGAACAGTGATGGGATTGCTGTGGTAATGGATGGTGATAACAAGAACAGCGAAGATTTTGGCTCTGCAAAAAAGAAGCACATTAAACCAAGATAACCATTCACATTGCATGTCTCCCAGAGACATTCATCGTGACTAGCTGATGCTATTCTTTTTTCCTACCTCTTTAAAACATATCAAACAATTGTCAGCAATTTTCAGAGTGATTGAAATTTTGTACTTGCTAATGTAGTGTAGTTTACGCTTTGCATGAATTCAAAGAAACGCAGTACAGTTAACGTATCATTGTTCAGATACCAAAGGATTCCTTTTACAGTATCCCTGCTATTTGTTTCCAGGACAAAGAGCTTGTTGATGATTCAGATGGTGATGACAGCGAGCAGCATCAGGCATTATTGGAGGTGAGTTCTGGTCTTGGAGAGTTTTCTCAAGCAATTAAAAGTTTCCTATAACTTGGACAAAGTTTGGGTACCATCAACAAACTTTAAAACAAAACTACAGTACACCAAACAGTCAAGCCTTAGTTTAATCCTCTAAAGGTTGGGCATTTTGGAGGTATAATACATTGGGAGACATTTTTTATCCAATTGAATTGAAATCTGGCACAGTGAAACTTCAATCTATGTAGAAGTTAGACTGCTCAGAAGCGAAAAGTTCCTAATTAGATATGCTTGTTTTGTAATGGTGTTGAGCCAAACTGCAATACAGAAAACTTTTAAAACAAGCATATCTAATTAGTAATTTGTGAGATAATGAACAACCTAACTTACTAAGAAGCAAACAACTTTAATAAAATTTGTATAGAGCTATTGTTCTAGATTTAACCAAAAAGAAAAATGTCTGCATTTCTAAATGTCTGCGAACACATCTAACTGACGTGGTTAACTAGATACATCTGATTCTAACTAATTTGCTAATTTTGCACATACATAATGGTTTTACGATTTTCCATAGGTAAGTTAGTTCTGAAATGACATCCATCTCAGTGGACCATACTGAGCCATGAATTATGAATTTGATGACAAATGTGAGGTCACACGAAAACGTGACATGCTATACCTAAAAACTATTTTGCAAAAATATGGCATTAATCACAATGGTATCCACAAACATTTAAAAAACTCTAATGACTGATTTTGGAAAATTACAATGATTATATATACAGAACTTGAAAATGGGGCTGCCCAAATTATGGACATGGCAGATAGGACATAGTTAATAGTTTTATTATAATTATTATTATTATTGACTAAATAGGTTCAGCATTGCATGTTGCGCTAGACTTTTCTCTCCAGACAGCCAGCCTTTTGTTACGCGATGAACATTCACCTATTTCAACAGAGGTTCGCTGATTAACAAAACAAGAAGCAAGATTTGCACTTTTGGCTACCCTGTTCCACAAACAAACTGCACTGTACCTCACTTGCTTGCTTGGTCTGTCACCTTTGTTACTGCATTTTTTAATTATGCCATCATCAGCATGTTTATGCTGCTGGGCACATCGACATAATCTACTATGCAACCCGTGACGCACTAATTCTATACAACCTGATGCTAGTCATGCTGTTAATATAGAAAAACCTGAGCAAATTTCATGAAGAAATTGCAATGCAAAGTGCCTTTTTAGTCAAAACTGCAAATAATTAACAAGTCTTAATAATTTCAAGAACAGAGATTCACTGCAAAAGTGAGCAGACTCTGTGAGCACAAGGCTCAAGCAGAGGCTTCAAGCAGGCTAGCTTTTGGCTAGCAATGGACATTTTTCCTGAGAGTGGTAGAAAATGTTGAGTACTGATAATTGTAGACATTTTTTATCCTGGGAAAGAGCAAAAATATTCAGAACTTTGTCTGGCCAACAACTTTGTCTTCAATGTACCACAATACTTTGAAATCTGCAAATTTACAGGAGCTACATACCATAGCAGAACAAATTTACTTGCCGAAAACGAAAAAAATGCTGCTAACAAATCTTTTCTCGCAACATTTTTGTACTACACACAAAGATTCACTACTCTATAGTAGCATAAACAGTCAAGATCACACCAGAGGCATCAGTCTTTGCAAAAAGCAGAGAGCAAGTATAATCTTTTGAGCACCTACAGGTACTGTACGTGTTCAGCTTTCAAATTTGAAAAACCGAAAATGTTCTGTTGTGTAACAATCTGTAACCAAGGTCTCTCAAGAAGTGTTGTGGGTCTTGAATAAAAAACAAACAGGCCCAAAAGAACACGTGCCTAAGCAGTGCATTCCTTGAAAACGAAAGCCAACATGAGCCATAAGGACAAAAAAGTTTCATGAAGAAATTGCAATGCAAAGTGCCTTTTTAGTCAAAAGTTGTGAAAAGTCAATTTTCAATTTTGGCTGAAAAAGTATTTTGTGCCAAATATTTTGACCACGATAACTACTTACACTAAACATTGCAGAATGTTTTTTATTAGTTGCATGAAACGTGTCTCTTCAGCATAGTTGAATACGAGGACGAGAGTCAAAAGGAAAACCGTGATCGAGCCCAAAAGTCTTATTAAAGTAAGCTTTGATCATACAGTACAGACTGTCAACAGTTACAATCTGAAAATATCTTACTTTCAGGTATCTACTTTGAACTCATCTTATGTCGACTTCACAAAAGAGGTAAGACAACAATATGTTCCAGCAAAATAATTATAACTTATTATTTTTCTCATAATCACTTTCTACCAGTCGTCAAAAAATGATAATGACAGAAGATACAATGCTTAGTCAACAAGTGATCTAACCATCGATATTTGTCTTGACTGCTGGTGTCTTCAGAAGTAGGCAGCAGCAGGTTCAGCACGAGCCCAAATTTAAAACATAGTACTTGTAAGGGCTACTTTTTTGATAAATGCTAGTTAATAAATCAGATTGACGACAATATCGGGTGCCAGAGATTCTGCACCCAGAAACGTAAAAAAGCTTTCACACTCATGCAAGCTTTGCCGCATTATGAGGCTAAAAAATAAAACCTTTAGCCATTACATACTGTCATCATATTTCAATATGCAGTACATGTTCTCACAAAAAACTATAGTAGTCGAAAGTTTCCAATGCTTATCTTTCAGCCTATAAAAAACGATTCTGGTCTATCGGGTGATTTTCCAGACTTCACAGATACATCTGGTGATGAGGATGGAAGCATTAGAACAATGGTAAGCACAAGAAAATGTTTTTCTATCCAAAAATATTACACCTGAAAAGGAGTTTCCATAGAGCGCAATTTTCTTTACCTGCGCAGTGCAGAATTTGATGCAATTGCAGTGGTATTACGAAATTCTTGTAGATGGAACATTACCCAGACATGAAACTGGTAAAGTAAATCTGATAAAACTGATAACTTCTAAACAAAACATAGAATAGCTTGATGCCCATCACTAGAATAATCCTGGGAAAAGCAACTTCCAGGTCAAGCACACATAAGACTGGCAAGAGGTTGGATAGCTGTAAACATAAGAGTAGCTCTGCCATTTTCTTCAGCAAATCATACACCTTGGGCAAGCACACAATTTTCTGAGCAGCATGACGATCAAATGTTAGCAATTTATAATTTTATAGGTTAATGCAAGACCGGTATCGTAAGTCCTCGAATTAGCCCCCTTCTCTCCCTGAGGGCCTATTTATTTTGCCTTTTCAAGTGGGGGGTTATTCAAATGGGAAACCATATGATGGGGAGCTTACATGTAAAATTCTAAAAGCTTAAGAAAAAAAAAACAAAAACAAATTTTTTTTTCAGTGTCATTCTGCTCCTCATCTTGATTCGATTTGTCCAAAATCAAGCACACTTTTTTTTGAAGAACAAACTTAGTAAGAATACCAAGCCTCAAATCCTCAAGAACAACTTAAGAACAATCCCCAAGCTGGCGACAAGCCTTCTGACAACAATAGCTTGATTAACTAAGTTTGATTATGGATTATTCTGCAAATGGCTGCAGTGACAGTGGAATCTCGATATTAAATTGAGAAGTCTCTTTCTTGTGTTAAAATTAGACAACAATATTAAGGACATTTGTTCTAAAATTAGAATAATGTGGACAAAACTATGCATTTTCTTCTGAAAATGTCTATGCATTTTCTTCTGAAAATGTAAGTGTGTCAGCAAACTACACTATACAGTATCTTTAAAATCCATATTATGAGCTATCTTTTCTTCAAATTAAGCGAAGTATATATCCTGCCAGAGAAGAAGAACGCTGAACCTCAGCCAAAATTAACCGGCTTTTACAAAAAAAAAAAAAGTGTAAGAAGGAGAACATAGTGCATGTTCCCCTCTCCCAGCAAGAATGGGTCAATGTCATTCCCTTTTTTGCAGAGTATTGTTGAAAATGTCGTATAATGGTTCTTTTGGAATCAAAAGAGTCCCGATGGTGGTTTATTTGAGAATAGGGACTTTTAAAATATCTATAGCATTTACATGGGGGCTTATTCAATGTGGGCGGGGAAGGGGGAGCTATTTGAGAGAGGCTTATGCAAGAGGAGCCAATTTGAGGATTTTCAGTATCAGGTCTCAGTTAATCCAACGCAACATTTCCTACCCATGATCAAATCCCAGAATCAAATAAGACATACTTGTTAGCCCAAAATAACAAACTTCAACTATATCTCTTGTATCATGCAGAGGCGACCAATTTCACGAATTCTGGAGAGTGAAAAGACTGATGACAGTGAGGACAACAACAGCAGTGACACAGATGACGAAGACTTCACACCTGCAACATCACATGGGAAAAGCAACAAATCTCAAAAAAGGTCTGCACCACCAGAAATGTCTGCACCCCAAAAAAAGTTCAAAGAAGAAAAAAAATCATCAACATCATCTCCAGCATCAATTGCTGATGACAGTGAGGACAACAACAGCAGTGACACAGATGACGAAGACTTCGAACCTGCAACATCACGTCATGGGAAAAGCAACAAATCTAAAAAAAGGTCTGCACCCAAAAAAAATTTCAAAGAAGAAAAAAAATCATCAACATCATCTCCAGCATCAATTGCTGATGACAGCGAGGACAGCAACAGCAGTGAAACAAATGATGAGGACTTCGAACCTGCAACATCACGTCATGGGAAAAGCAACAAATCTAAAAAAAGGTCTGCACCACTAGAAATGCCTGCACTCAAAAAAAAGTTCAAAGAAGAAAAAAGATCATCAACATCATCTTCAACATATGATTTTATTGAGAACAAAACAAATGATCAGGACAAAGAGATCAGTAAGTACTAGTTTATTATAAAATTTGTTCTTGGAACATATATCACAGTAGATAAATTCAAATAAAAATTAAACACAAATGAAAGAGAACGGTATATGCACACCTATGCTCTAGCAGTTTCATTCAGTTGTTCACAATCTATTGCGCTCAAGGCCAAGTGAAATTATTCAGCTAGACCTGCAGATGCAACATTGTACAATAAAGCAGTTTTAAATGCCTCTAGCAACAAGAAATGGATTGCTCAGATTGTGGAGTTGAGCCTAAATCTTGCACAGTGGGTATTCAGTTAAAACTACTGGGCAGCTAAACCCTATTCAGGCGGGAGTGGGTGGAGAGTGAGGAGTTGCGTTTATCTCCTGTTTAA
>JAOBRC010240910.1:0-22052 GCA_027575255.1 Scolionema suvaense | reverse complement strand
GTTGTATTTCGAATTGGAAACAGTGAAAGAAAATACCATTTTGCTGCTTAACGGAATGGTGGATTTTTTAAGCGATTGGAAGTCGCCACGAAGGTGGAGATCTTATTCGATGCAAGGTAACGGTCTGTCCTGTTGTGGTTTTAGATTATTTGAAAACTGTTTGTTTGGACCTTGGTAAGAGATGCTAAATGAAATCGTTTTCAGCATAGCTCCATAGCAATTCCCTAAACAAAGATGTGCTGCCTTCAGATATTTGTTTTACCATCATATCAAGTAGGCCTAGTTCACGCACTACAGAAGATACCAAGATGGACTATTTTCATTGCATACTTATGACATGGTTTTTCAAATATCTTGATCCGCCCCTGCGTCAAGTGATTTGCAATGTAATAAAAATTTAAGAATTATGGAAAGGCACCCTATCTATCGTTCCAATACACTGCAGAATTGCTTTTATTTTAGAACTTCACTACTTAAACAGCCTATTTCTTAGCTGTTCGAGAAGACCTTCACTTCGTCAACCGAATTCAAAGACGTTTGTACCCTACTTCTGACGGGTATCTTCTATGATATTGGATGGTCATTCTGATCATGTCCGCAGTGACGATAAGTGGCAGGAATGGAACTTCGCGCAACGAGCTGAAGTACTTCGTAAGTGGACAGAACGCGATCCTGTAGTGCGTGAAAACTAAAAGATGGATCATTGACTAGCAGCTCAGCGATCAAGAAAGACAAAGCATTTCAAGTACGGCAAGAGTATACCATATTTCCATGCGTGTATTGCAACGATGACAGCTATAGATCCAGCGAATGCCGTAAGGTTAGATCTATAGAGAACGGAAGAAATGGCTTCGTAACAAACAAAGATGTTTTAACTGCGCAAGAGAAGGACATCGAGCTGGCGAATGTCGTAGCCACGGTTGCCGAAAATGGCTCTCGATATGCAACAAGGAAGTAAAAGTTAAGCAGAAACTGCAGGGCTCAATGATGTACGCTCAAGTCAGACAATATGTGATCTATCCCGTGGCAGTAGTACTTATTAACGGAGTAAAATACCGAGCCCTACTTGATACAGGATCTGGTAGGGCATATGAGGCGTCAACTCTGATCAGCAGACTGGGAGTGACACCAAAGCGAACAGAGCAAAGGTCGATTGAAATTCTTGTAAGTTCCTCAAAGGGCCGTATTGACATATTTGAGTCAAAGGAAAATATAAAATAGGAAAATATAAGATTCCCATTGAAGCAACAAAGCGGAGAAAGAACTACTTCTACATGTCCCTAATCCACACTGCTCAGCATTGGTTAAAATACAAGAGAGAGTACCCCATTCATGCCAATTTGGGAATCAGTGAGTATGCAAATATCAAAATGGGCGTAGCAGCTAGAGTTGGTAAAATAGATGAGCCTATGCCAAAACTGACACGACTTGGTTCATGGATATGGACATGTCACCTGGGCTAGATATAGAGCCTAACTTGTATCTTTAACAGACATCGCAGAATGATTATGAACGCCGATGTAGCCTTGACTTGTTGGGATTAGAGGATTGGCCACATGGAGACCAAGAAATAGATTAAGAGGAGGTTAAGGAACAATTGCAGCATTGCTCCTCTGGTTGGTACGAAACTGGCTTAATTTGGAAAGCTTGACATCCACCCTTGCAGAAGTGAAATGAGTCTTGGTCGTTTAACATCATTGTTGCGAAAACTCGATTACACACCTGGATTACTCGAGAGTTATGATGCCATGAACCAGGATCAGCTCAGTCAGGGAATCATTGAGAAGGTAACGTCAGAGGAAAGTGATATCCCAACGTTTTACATCCCACACAAGCCATTTATTCGGGAAACTGCAGAAACCACGAGGCTTGCAGATTGTATTTATGATGCATCTAGTCGACCAAGTAAGAATCATCCTTCTTTAAACCACTGCTTAGAGACTGGTCTGCCTCTGCAGAACAAGATTCTGGAAATTGTAGTGCAAAATTGTATGTATCCCATTGCAGTTACAGGAGATCTGAAGCAAACGTTCTTGCAAGTACGTATCAAGGAGAAAGACAGGGATGTCTTACGTTTTCATTGGATATCAGATAAAAAAATCGACAATTTCAAGTGTTCAGGTTTACACTAGCGATCCGCGGCTTAAACCTGTCACCATTTCTACTGGGAGGGACACTAGCATTTTTCATCAGGAGAATTTCAGAGATAAAGATCCTCAAGTTTAGAGTATGCTCCGAGAGGACCTATACGTGGATAATTTGTTAGGGGGAGCGTCAACCTTAGATGAAGACCGTAAATTTAACCTAAGTCGAGCTCCTTGGTGGGGAGGGAAATTTGAACGTCTTGCCGGCCTCGTAAAGTGAGCAATCTACCGATATGCAGAGAAAACAGTGCTAACCTGGGACAGACTGAAATCACTTCCGACTGATGTCGAAATCAGCCCTAACAATCGCCCCTTATGTTATGTGGAGAGCAAATGTTTTAATGTTTGGGCAACCAAACTATGTCCTGGATAACACTGAAGATACATACGATGACATTGATACACAGAAAGCCGCAAAATTCTTGCGCCGTTGCAAAGAACCGCTTTGGAATAGGTGACGTGGAGAATACTTGAAAGCATTACGAGAGAGACACAACATGATCCACAAATCAAAGCGGATGGATTTGAAGGAAAGAGATGTCGTACTAATCAAAGGAGACGAGAACAGTAGAGGACACTGGAAGCTTGGAATTGTAGAACACTTAATTGAAGGTAAAGACGGAGTGGTTCGAGCAGTGATACTGAGAGCGGGAAAATCTTTCCTAGAGCCATACAGCCTTTGTACCCACTAGAGCTGAACTGTGATCGACAAAGAGCGACGAACAGTGAGGAAAACATACCAGACACGAAATGACCGCAACGTACGGCAGGCAGCAACTATAGCAAAGGTTCAAATTCAAGATCAAATGGACGATACCAGAGGTTTCAAATATCAGTTTTCTTCTCGGACTGGAACATAACATGGAGTCAGAAGTGCTAACTATTTATTAGTCAGTTCGTGTTTTATGCCTTGGAAAGATTAAAGCCTCCTACAAGCACCTCTCACTGGAAGGCAATTTATCTCAAAATTGGTTAAAATGGAAACAATAACTGACTCTTTTCATGCTAGCAACTGAATGGCCATTTTGGAGAAATTTCATGGTTTTATTCTCCGATGAAGGATTTAACATTTTTTAGTTGTCGCCAACATGATGGTGAATCCTTTGATGAAATTCTCACTCGTCTACGCACGTTAAGTTCCGATTGTGACTTTGATGTTCTGGAAGATTCTCTGTTAGGAGACATGGTAAGAAATTACGAGAATGTCTTCTAAGAGAAACAGACATTTCGTTGGAGAATGCATCTAAACATTGTCGAGCAAGTGAAGCCACAAAGAAGCACGTTGTAAAGTTCTGATTCGGTTACTAATGTTGACGTCATCAAAGTTGATGCAAGAAAGTCACCAAAACAAAAGTCTACCAACAGTGATTTCTTCTCACAATGTAAATTTCACAACTATTCACAGAAAAGAGATGAATGTCCAGCCTTTAATAAACGTTGTAGTAAATGTTCTCGAAAGGATCATATTGCAAAATGTTGTCCTAAGAGAAAGGTAGAAATAGTGGAATGCTATTCAACAGATAACTCTGATGTCTACTCCGATAGTTCAGATTTTTCGTGGGTGCTGTCAGTTCTGATTCGACATCACATTCTGGAGCTCATGCTAAGAACTGCAACGATTTGTCGAGTGATAATTGTAGTAGTAGTAGTATTAATGAGGTCCCTACTGGCAATTCGAGTAAAGTGTTAACATGTGATACTACTCAAAATTATAGGACTGTTCTACTTGAGACAAACGGTTCCATGATAGAGTATAAGATTGATAGTGGTGCTCAAGTCAATGTTTTGCCTTTACAACTGTATCGAGAGCTAGCTGTCAAACCAAAGTTGAAGAAAGCAAATGCAAAAACTTTCTGCTTATAATGGTTCCTCAATTCCTGTGAAAGGACAGTGCATAGTTCAAACAGTTCATAAGCATAAAAATGTACCTGTTTTGTTTATTGTCGAAGACTCTGCTGCTATGCGGATGCTTGGTCTTTGTACTAGCACAAATCTGAATTTAATCAAACATGTTTGGAAAGTTAATCAGCACGTCCCTCAGTACGTTTTAAATGAATTTTCTCACTGCTTTGAAGAAGTAGGCTGCTTGTTAAATAAATACTCAATTGAACTAGATCCTGGTCGCACAGACCAGTCGTCAATCCTCCACGCCGAAATCCTATCGCTCTTCGAACGAAATTAAAAACTGAACCTCAGCGTATGTTGGATTTGAACATGATTGTTCCTGTTCACGAAGCTGCTGATTGGGTGAACTCTTTGGCTCTAGTTGAAAAGCCGAATGGATCGCTAAGAGTTTGTCTCGACCCAAGGGATTTAAATACGGCAATAAAACGACATCATTATGCAATGTCCAAAACTGAGGTTATTCTATCGAGCATGTCAGGTGCTAAATAGTTCAGTAAGCTTGATGCATCCAATGCATACTGGTAGATACCCTTAGACGAACGAAGTACAATGATGCTGACACTTTATTCAATTTTTGGTCGGTATCGGAATCCATTCTGCCTTAAACATATGTCAGCGAGCGATTTTAGAAATGCTAGAAGGAATAAATGGAGCAGAAAATAGTCAAGATGACATCATTATTTCGGGAAACACAAAAGAGCAGTTAGAAAACCGTACTCGTCAAGTTCTCAAATCGATAAGTGCCTCCGGATTAAAACTCGATCGTGATAAATGTCGTTTTGAACAAACAGAAATAACATTTCTAGGGCATCTAGTCTCTAATACAGGAATTCGACCTGATCCTCGTAAAATAGAAGCGATTAACTCAATGCCTAACCCAACCAACAAGAAAGAGTTGCAACGATTCTTGGGTATGGTAAATTATCTTGGAAACTTTATTCCGAACTTAATCGATCTCACGTCAAGTCTGCGAATATTATTGGAAAAAGATATTTGCTGATCCTTTGAAAAACCACAAATATAAGCGATACTGAACTTGAAACGTATCATTAGAAGAAGCCCTGTTCTAGTGTTCTTCAATCCAGAATCTCCAATCAAAATCTCGTGTGACGCGTCTAATCTTGGGTTAGGTGCTGTTTAGAACAGTTTCAAAGTGGACAATGGCATCCAGTCGCGTACGCCAGTCAGTCTCTAAACTCAGCAGAACAACGACGGTATTGTCAATTAGAAAAAGAGACATTCGTTACTATCTTCATATGATCATTGACAATTTGCCTATCAGTCATTCTCGTCGGCAGCAGTTCATTGCAGAATACGATGCAGATCCAGAAATGAAACAGCTTCGAAACTACATTGTGAACGGGTGGCCAGCAAATCGTTACTTCAACCATCGCGAAGATCTTTCGGTTCTAGATGATTTGATATTAAAAGGTGAACGAGTTGTAGTCCCCAATTCAATGCGACCCGAAATGCGGAAAATTTTACACCAAGGACACTTGGGCATTGTAAAAACTAAAGCTCGTGCTCGATCTTCTTTGTTCTGGCCAGGTATTGATAGTGAATTAACGGTTATGATTAAGTCTTGTTCTTCTTGTCAGTTGTATCAAAGTAAAAAAGCAGTGAAAGTTTAATTCCTCACAGCGTACCGGAAAAGCTATGGTTTAAAGTAGCTAAAGATGTCTTTCATTTGAAAGGTAAACACTTCGTAGTAGTTGTCGACTATACTTCGAACTACTTCAACTTGAGTCAAATAGATAATTGTCAAGCAGAAACAGTTGCTGCCCATACGAAACAAGTTTTCTCTAAATTTGGAATACCCAAAGTAGTCATCTCAGACAACGGTCCGGAATTCGCCAGCCGTTTGTATTCTTACTTTGCTAAGTGTTGGAATTTCAAGCACATCACGTCCAGTCCAGAATACCCGCAGAGCAACGGTTTAGCAGAGAGGACTATACAAACAGTTACGCAAACCTTAAAGAAATGTCTTGTTGAAGACGAAGATCTATGTTTAGCATTATTAGCACTTCGCTCTACTGCTGGTCCACATAATGACCTATCACCGGCACAAGTCATGTTTTCGCGACAAATAAGTCATTATTGCCGTCAGCACTGCAGCCATCGTTTGTCAGCAGCAAACGTCTAAAGTAGGTTACAGATACTCCCAGAAAGGCGCAGTCACTAACGAAACTGAAAGAGGGAGATAGAGTGCGACTGAATCGAGATAACGAATGGAAAGTCAAAGGAACTGTGCAGAAATCCTGCGAACAACCGCGAACATATCTTGTGAAAACGGGCGGAGGAAAAGTACTTTATCGGAATCGTCAGCAAATCTTGAAGTCCAATTCATCACTTAAGCTGTCGGATTCTGAGGATGACTCTTATTGCTTTACGAATATGTCAGAGGAGAGTGTGCCACCATCATCTTTGTCAAAACCTGGTATATCCTAATGGAACTAAAAGGTACACTACCAGGCAGGCCGTGAAGTAAAATCTCCATCATATTTACGTGATTATGTGACTTCGTAAAAAAATGTTATGTCGTAACAATTTCATGATAGAAAACAGACGTGTCGTTTGTTAAATGAATATATATCTTGAGGAGAGGGATGTTATGTGTTGAACTATTGTGTTGTTACATGTAGATTTGCCTGTGTCACTAAGTGGCAGTTACATGTAATCTGTATGTCAGAAGAGGCAGTTTTTGTCTGAGCTCGACAAGGAGTGGTTGTGTTGTCTTCTCAGACTGGAACATAACATTGAAAGTCGAGAAAGTACGGCGACAAGCTACCATCTTGGATATTAGCTACCATTTTGACAAGTGAGTTAAGTTTTTAAACGTGCGAGAGTCTACAGTGATGTGAGTAATACAAGTTTTGTTCTGTGAGTTAAACGTGACTTACTCTTTTTCGAGAGTATTGTGTTCACTAGATCGAGTTCACAGTAAGAGTTTGAAGCCAGATCTTTGACCATTGGTGAAACGAAAAATACCTAAAGCAGAGAGTTTCAATGCATCAAAGCAAGGTATGTTTCTAATCATCCGATTGCGATTCAAAACTGGTTCATACTGCTTCATCCAAGTGGGTTCTGATGCTTTTGACTCAATTACTGCTAGGCATATAAAGAACTCTTGTGCAGAAGCTTAGATACAACCTTTGAGTCACAGCAGTTCAATTGCAAATTAGCCAATGAAGGTTTTGTAAATACAATGCATCCGGAAGTACTAAGTACTAAGTATCCGGAATTTTCGGGTTTTAGCTGCTGAGTGATAATCTAAAAAAACTGCAGCAACAACTTATGAGTATGCAATGTTTGTACAAAATTAAATAGATGAAAATTCTTACCCTCAGGAGGATTTGTTCGTAGATAAGGAAGAAGTTTGCCTTCCACCTTGCAGAAAACATCATGTGGCTTCTCCTCAGGCTTCGTATTTAGTGGCCATGTTTGTGGAATCTCAATGTTCTCTCTTTGACATGATGGGCACACTGTGTTTGCGAAGAGCCGAAGTCCGTGCCATTCAGACACTAGTGTGCGTAGCTCCTGAAGCCAAACAGTATAAAACAGTAAATTTCGATCATAAAACTAAATGTATTTACTTGTTGGTCAGAACACCAATTAGATTTTTCTGTTGGTAGTTCTCCTGTGTAATGGAAACTAAATTGCAGTTACTTTTCATAAACATAATTGAATTGTGTTTTATTCTGATATGCTATCTTATATAAGATTTGTCGTTCATGAATTGGGAGATAAGCCAAAAATCGAAGCTTCTAATCCTGCCAGGTTTGATGTTCAATACACGCATGCTTTGCGGCACTAGCAGTCTGTAACCTTTGCTGACTCGTATTTCCTTTTCGTATCCACCTCATTCACGCTAAAGAACGTCGAAGAAATCTTCCAGACTATTTTCTTCTGATACTTTGTATGAGAGCAGGAAGCCGGAGAAAGGCATTTTCAAATCATTACTGCAAATTCCAAAACGATTAGTTTAACTCGTACAAAGTTGTATCTCAAATTTATCCCCAATAGTATGAATCCGTAACATTTGTCCCGTAATTCATGAGTTTTGGAAACGATATTTTGCGATGCTCCCGCTAACCAAATGCAGTCCAATACGCACAACCTTTCATGAATCCGCAAACATTTGTCTTGTAGTTTCAACCAATTTCCTTAAATGCAGAAACATTTGTCTCGATACTATTTTCAGAGGTATTTGTACTGCCTATCATTGTTTGACAAACAATTTGTACGAATAAGGTGGCAACTGACAGGCATCCTTTTCGCGTTAGTACTGTTTTAGTACATTCCTCTATGTTTGTTGTTGTCCTCTTTTTCGCAATACGGTGATATATGTTCTGAGTTCTGATTAAATCTTTTCATCTTCGCAGACGATTCCCGTGTCAGATCCAGATTTTGACTATAAGCATAGCTTCTTTGGTTCCAGATATGAGGTTATCTCAATGGAAGCACCAAAACAGAGTTACATTATCCACAGAAATGAAAAAATAATCATTACAAAATCAGAAAATAAAGGTTTCTTGAAATCGTCTGGTTGGTCCACGAATTACTTGAGGTAAAACAGGTGAAAGGGGAAAGCGTTGCAAAACGTGTATGCATGTTTTACAAAGGATACCTGGTTTAAACGTGCGCTCGAGTGGATTTTTTTGAAATGTACTTTGTTCCTTGTGAAGCTCTTACCTGTTGTCAGCAAAATTGTATTGAAAGAAACCATTTTCTGTCTCTGTATAAAATTCAACAACTTTACCTGAAAGCGCAAATAAAATAATGACGTCCCCTTACATAAGCTCTCCCTACAAAAGGTATTGCACAGGTCATCAATGATAGAATCAGAATTAACACTGTTCTCACTTCTACCATCATTAATGGAACTTTCCATATTTCCGATGCCTCCTCCGATCTTGCAAGAATCCAGACAACATTCATATCATCGGTATGCTGGAATGTACATTTGACTGTACTTTTCTGCTTTAAGAGAATACAGAGTCCATTTCTCCAGCAAGCGGATGTTGGATATTTTGAATGTATTTGTGCGGCAAGTCGCAAGAAGACACCGACTGGGAAGGTTCCAAATCTGACTTCGATTTTAATACTGATCTGTATCTGTAAGAAAATAGATAATTCTAGATTTCATATACTGCAACATGACTGGAACACGAACAATAAGCACTTGAACTCAATAGCTCTCAGCTCTAAGACCACAGGCTTATTTTTAGAAAAGTGTATACTCACAGTTTTTGTAAGTTTAGACATCGTTTCTTACTCCACATGCAGTAATTAATGTATTTTTGCCTTTGAAATTATTTCAGGGTTGTAAAGGTAAGCTCCTGTAACATTTCTCCTATTTCTAGTCACAGGTGAAACTAGCTGGATCAGATATTTTGTCCTTGTCATTTAGTACAATAACGTGTCTAGCGCCACATGCTGGAATGTATTTGTATTCAACAATTATACATAAAGGCCCTGGTGTACTATTTTCATAAAACCATCAACAAGACAGAGCTGCAGTGCGAAATCTAGCTTCTTGCTCAACTAAAGTCAATATAGCTTCCAACTCAACATAAACCTAGCATAGTAGACATATTGTAGAAAAGCAAAGTAGATAGAAGATAGAAGAGCAGCTCACACAAGCATTACATACAAATACAACATCTCTCCTTTCAGATGGGAGTTTTTTCAACGACTCGTCCTTTTACTTTTTTATCAACGACACACCCAAGTTGATTGTATTTGATGCTATTTATATGATCATGTTAGAATACTGCTGAACTGTGTGCTATTTACAAGTTCATGTTGCAATACCAGACCGCTGGGGAACTCTGACTGGCCGGCCATATCGAGTTACTCGTTCATGTTCATCTGGTTTGTCAACAGGTTTGTCTTGAGGAACATTCACAGCTTTTAGAGCTTCATCGTTCAGAGATGTTGCTTCTGAATTGTTGCTGGGTATATCGTCGTCACTGACATTTTCATGAAACGATTCATTGGTGGGCAGTAGGTTTCATCAGTTTCGTCGAATGGTATTACCTTTATCATTCTGCACAAGGTACGAGCGAGGCTGCTGACATTTCTTTACTACAAGTCCTTCAGTTGCCCAGGCCTTCTCATTATCAGAACGAATTCTCACTGATGTTCCTGGAGATATCTCAGGTACATCTTTGTCCTGTTTAACAAACTGCTGCTTGCTTTTGGTGTTTTTCGATACATGGTTCAGTTGATTTGGTGTGAGTACTGGAAGAGTAGATCGGGGGTTTCAATTAAACAGTCGGAAAGCCGGAGATAACCCATCTTCTCCTGGTGTTGTGTTAAGGGTAAGCTAGGCAAGGTATGTATCATCCCCTGCTTCGTGTGTTTTTTTTCAGAGTACTCTGGACGGACTGTATAGTAAGCTCAGCTAAACCGTATGGCTGTGGAAAATGCGGGTTTTATGGACAAAGTTCCATTCTTTCGCAAAGGTTTTGAAACGCTCACAGGAAAATTATGGACCATTGTCAGAGAAGATGATTTTGGGGATTCCATGACGACTGAAGATCTTCTTTAGTTTGTTGATGACTGTCGCTCCGTTTGAAGATACAGATAGAGCAGCTATCTTGACGAACGTGGAATTATAATCCACAACAATAACATAATCCTTTCCATATATCGTAAACAGATCTGTGGCAACTTTTACCCACGGTGTGTCTGGAACATCATCTAGTAGAAGGGTTTCTGGTTGATGTTTGTGGCGGTGAATGATGCACGTTGAACAGTTCAATATGATCTCAGAAATTTCTGCATTAAAACCAGGCCAAAACATAGATTGCCTAGCCCGTCTCTTACTTCGTTCGATGCCAACATGGCTCTGATGTATCAGTTGCTTCATTTCTGGTCTCATGCTGGCTTGGACGATGATTCGTTGACCCTTGAGTGGTAAGTTGTTATGGAACATAATCTCTTCACGAATGCTATAGTATGGTTTGACTTTCATGTCAATTTTAGCCTTTTCTGGCCAACCTGGTCAACATAGTGTACATTTTCAAAATTTGCAAAGCTGGATCTGCACGAGTTTCTTGCTGAAATTGCTGAAGTCGACCTTCTCTAACAGGAAGATTGCTGAGTACAGAAAAAACATGACGGATCAGATCCTTTTCCTCAATCTCCGATTCTGCTTCCAATAAATAAGCCCGGCTCAAGGTATCAGCTACGACCATTGACTTTCCAGGAGCATACTGAAACGTAAAGTCATACTTCTGTAGTCTCAGAAACAAACGTTGAATACTCGGTGGACACTGTGTGATTGACTTACCGAAGTTGGTTTTCAGTGGCTGACGGTCATTTTGGACAACAAAATGGCGGCCATACACGTATTCGTGAAATTTCTCGCATGCGAATACAACAGACAATGTTTCTTTTTCCATTTGAGCATAATCACGTTCAGTATCAGTAAGCGATCTAGATGCATATGCATCGGAATCCATGTGTTGCATTCATACTGTTCCAGCATGGTTCCGAGTCCCTCAGAGCTGGCATCAGGTCTGAGACGAATAGGTAAGTTGGGATTGTAAAAGTGAAGTACGGGTGCCGAGGTTATCAGTTGTCTCAACTTAGAAATGGCTTCCTGCAGGGGCTTCCGCATGACAAATTCTATGCTCTTTTGCAGGAGGGTTCAGAGTGGAGCAGTTATTTGCGATAGATTGGGAATGAACTTTCCGAAATAATTCACCATACCCATGAAACGTTGAAGTTCAGTTGCGTTGGTTGGATTTGGCATGTCAATAATTTCTTTAATCTTTTTGGGATCAGGCCTAACCCCTTCAGATGATATAGTATGGCCCACGAAGGTCAGTTCACTTACTCCAATCTGACATTTCGATTTGTTCAGTTTGAGACCACTTTATCGGATACGTGTAAAGACAGAGCGCACACGATCATCATGGATTTGTTTTGAATCTGCCCAGATGATGATATCATCTTTCATATTTGCTATCCCTTCCAGGCCTGAGATAATGTTGGCAATTTCTACTTGAAAAACTTCCCTCGCAGAGTGGATACCATATGGTAAGCGCTTAAATTTATATCGCCCAAACACAGATGAAAACGTGAGAAGATCTGAACTTTCTTCATCAACTTTTTCTGCCACTATCCGGCAGTGGCATCTAATTTTGTGAAGACTTTTGCATCTGACATATTGCAAATTATTTCTTCTGTTGTGGGCAAACGATCGTGCTGTCGCTTTGTTGCAGAGTTTAGAGGACGTGGATCAAGACAAGTTCTGAGTTTTCCATTGTCTTTTTCAACAATTACATGTGCATTCACCCAATCGGTAGGCTTTTCGACAAGCTCTATGACTCCTAAACTAACCATTCTGTCAAGTTCAGCTTTCAACTTGGTCTTTAAGGCAAATGGTACCTTTCCAGGAGGAATTACAATAGGTTTAGAATTAGGTTTTAACTCTATGTGGTGCGTTCTTGTAAAGCAGCCGATTTCCCCAAAGCAGTCAGAAAATTCAGCAAACACAACCACAAGGTGGGAAGTTATTTTATATACTCTACGAACCAAATCAAGCTGTTCACAAGTACTCAAACCAAGAATCAGTGAAGATTCTGTATTAACAACAATTAGCAGAACGTGCACAGTTCTGCCTTTGTGAGTTAAAGAAGTAATGCATTTACCATGTACAGATATTGGGGATCCATTTTATGCTGACAGGTTCAAGGTAGAAGGTTTTAAAGTCGTCCTAGGGGTGAGACGTTTCTAGATACTTTTAGGTATAACCTTTACTTGAGCCCCCGGTCACGTTTATAGGTAACACTAAAACAATTTGTGACAATATTTATGCTCCAATCAGAAGATCGCGTTGCAGTATTTACTTCAGTTTTTTCGGAGAGTAAGGGGATGGTCTCAGGGATCGTACTTTCAATGCTATCAATGAAGAATTCATCATCTGATGCGGATAGATCAGAATCGTTACTGGTAGAGCTGTCACTGCCATCTACTTCATTAATTGTTTTCAATAATGGACCAAGCTTGGAGTAGTGGTTCCGTTTCTTACTATTGTGACACTTTTGGCCACAAGGTGGACAGTTAAGTTACCTCTAGCATGTGATCCACCACAGAAATAACAATTATTGAAAGAATTGTTCTAGGATTTAGAGGTTTTGTGCTTAGATCCTGGTTTTGATGGGCTTTTGCGCTGTCTAGCGACAACTTTATGAACAGATTTTTTTGCTTCATTGTGCAGTTCTTTGACATGTAATTTAGTTTGATCAGCAGCCTGTCCTAATTCAATGGCCTTAGTCAACTCAACCTTTGGTTCTCGAAGCATTCTTTCACGAAGAGAATTATCAGTAACCCCGCAAATAATTACATCCTTCACTAATTCACTAAAGAGTCACGTAAATCACTAAAGTCACAATCCATCTGACGCTTTTTGAGTTCAACATTGTTATGTTCTTCCTCGGCTCTCAGTATACATCAAACTTTTGCAAAATAGCTTCTAATCGCATCTAATCCCCTTCCTTAGAGAACACAAATGTCTCATAAATTCACCTGCCCTTGGGACCATCAGACTCTGTGGCACACAAATAAAAGTCAACGTGTTTCTTCCAAGTCTTCCAGCCATTAGCAAGATTACCCTCAAAAGAAAAACCAGCAGGTGGTTTCAAACGCTCCATTATGCGCATGATATAAACAATCTGCTGTACTTTACTAAAAACTACTTCTGACAACATGTACTATTTTCATAAAACCATCAACAAGACAGAGCTGCAGTGAGAAGTCTAGTCTAGTCTAGAAGGTTTCCAACTCAACATAAACCTAGTTTAGTAGAAACACTGTAGAAAAGCAAAGTAGAATAAGATAGAAGAGCAGCTCACACCAGCCTCACACACAACCGCAAGTAAGTTTTCAACACGTCTGAGTCCAGGCCTAGAAATAGAACTTTCTTTCTGAGCATCGCTTCATCTGATTGCATTAAGTCGCAAATGGCAATATGAGTATCATGAATTAGAACTCACAACATAAGAGAAGATTCTACTATATAAAAGTACTTTTATTCTTACCAAGTCTTCATCGAGCTGCAATGGCCAGATATTATGAGACAACTGTGGCGGTGTGCTGCTGAGAAACCAATAGACAAAGTAGCTTGTCTCTTCTGCTTCATTTGTCATTGGTGTCATTAGATGAAAATATGAGAAGAGTTCAGTTAGGAGCTGTAACTGAGTCCCTTCTATACCCATGGGAAAGTAAATATATCTAAAAGAAAATTATCACATTGCCATTTACGCAAAAGTCATTCCATCACGACGAACCGGAGCTATTAATTCCTGGGACTTTGTTTAAGTCAACTCCATTCCTTGATTTGAAATATTTTTCTCGATTTTTCTTAACTAGGAGCAAAGATATCCGTAATGAAATGTAAAAGATGAGTACTTTGCAAATTGCATGTTTCTTTTTCCCACTTAAACTTCAATACAGCACATTTTCGGAGCAAGTTGACCAAAATATACTCTATCATAAGTGAGACGATTTTTCGCACACTGACTTTGCGGAAGCCCATACTTGGTTCATCAATACTATATATTAAACGTTACTTACTTCATCAAGTAGGTATACATTAATAGTTACTCACTTCATCAAGCAGGTGGACAATCGTGCGTGCTGAAGCAAGTCGTCCTTCTCACGATCGAATGAAGTGATGCAGAATTCCCCATTCGGATCTGCCTCTTCAGACAACTGCAAGATTGCAGCATGGTCCACTCTGAACAATTTTTTCAAGGCATCCGACAGCCACTGTGGATCCAGAAAAACATAGTTGTTGATGTTGGTTATTGTGGCAAAGTAGAGGAGCTGTCCTGTGCAATCTAAGTATGTAAGAGCTGTTTCGAATTCAGAACAGTTGAACTGGAATTCTTCCTCTGCATCACTGTTGTACAGGTTCAGCAATTGTGACTTATGAATAGGCCCGCTATACGTATTTTTCTGTTCCTGGCACATAACTTGCAACTTTTTCCAGTTTCCTGGAATAGCACTAAGAATATGTGGAAAGAGATTCGGTAGTTTCGATACTCGAACAACCTCTTCCATAAACTGTTTCAGGCCAAACAATGAGTGCTTGGTGGAAAGATAAATGGCTTGTGGTGTCCTATCCGGTAAATGAGCGTCACCCGTCGGTTCCTAAGAAACAAAAAAATACTATGAAGTTATATAACAGTTCAGCGGACACAATCAATTCCTCGCTAGCTTGCATTATATTATTGTGCAGGGCTCTGCCATCAGAGCACAGTTTGCTGTCACACTGTTTACCAATGTTTTCTGCAAACACTTATAACACCTTACTAGACGTATTATGTCTATGATTTTCCTGTGCTCGTCCAATCAGAAAGCCCTGTCGTATCCATTCTCGAAATAATGCAAGTTAATATCCAATCAATTCGTGAATTTGGCATCATTGGTGTAAACAGTTAGCAATAGAGCTTGGATAAATAGCAGAACTGTAAAAACAAGATGCAGATCTTTTAGCTGCATACCTCAATTAATGAGCTTAGGAGCGACTGCTTTTAATTCCTTTCTCAAGAGTTTCAGCGGTGTTTACTGAGTGAATTCGCTCCAAAAAAAGGTAAAGACTGATCATTTTTCACGTCTGCTCTTTGAGTATTGGTCTTTCGTAGATAGTCAGAATCTGTTCAGGTAACGTTTAGAAAAGAAGTAAAATAACCGTACTGCGGCAGGGGGCTGAGGGTTATCACAAATTTGATGATCATGAAGCTTGGCACACGCATGCACCAACCAATCCTACATATTTTCACTCATTTTCAAGTCAATGGTGTCAAGAGGGTATCATCTATCACGTCATCAGTGAAATGAGTTGGCAATGGAAAATATTTTTTGGGGGGAATTACAGCTTTTCGATGAGCTTATTGATAAAATGGTCTAACCATAAACATTTTATAAATCACTCAAAAGGTCTAAATACAAGATTTGATAGATTTGTAGCTTGAAAAATGACCCGAAGTCACAAACAAAAATGTTTTATTCCAATTGTGGGTCATCTTCAAAAATTTTCCTTTACTTGTCTGAACGAACGAAAAACGTTACAACCTAATTTTTCTCCCAAAAACAAATAAATGTTATGAATTCTCTGACATTGTGAAATCAACTGATCAAATCCAAGTGAGCTGATTCACCACTCCTTTCTGGTTGAAGTGGATAAAGATTTCTGTATCGTATAATGTGGTATTTTAATTTTTGTCTGTTGATGGCTGCTCATACTTACCGTGCCATTCCCTCTAATACTAATATATTCTAGTTAAGACACAATGTTTTCTAAGCAGATTGATAAAAAGAGTAGCCGCAAGAAATAGAGAAACGCTACATACATTGTGCTGGAAGAAATGCTGCATGCATTCAGTCTCCATAACAAACTCCTGGTGGAACTTATTTTGATGGAACACTTTCCGAGGAAGAACATCTGAAGGAATTACTGGTCTGTCCTTTATCACCATGACTTTTTCACTTTCGCAAAATTTTTCATTCTGATGATCGATTTTTCTTTGTCGACTCTGCTCCACATAATGTAAATTCGTGATAGCATGTTCACAACGCTTTTCTATTTCAAGGAGACCCTCTTCTTCGTGAGGGAGTAATAAATCGGCATGAGTGAACACAATGTTTATAACGGCATTAGGAACCTTGCTCACAATCAAGCGAAACCAATCTCCAATGTGAACATCGAATGAATTCTTCGTGCATTGGTATGAGCTCAAGTTAACAATTACGATAAAAAATACATCTGAAAATGAGAAAAATGAAGAAATAAGTAATATTTTAGTGCAGTCTAAAACTTTGAAAGTAAAAGAGTTCAACCTGGCTCTGTCAAAGTTTAAACCTTGCGTTTGTACTTCTTTTAAACTTCCCCTCATCGAAGTGGCAACCATGTGACACGCCTTTGATAACGGCTGCAAAATTGAATGATGTCATCAATGCAAAAATTATGCCAGATGATTTGTCTCATACCAACAAACCAACGGTGGGCCGTCAAAACCTTTGAAATCAGTGAAAAACGCCATTGCAGCCGCATAAACTGTTGGTTACGTCGTCAAATTTCCCTTCACCCTCAAATAAAGCTGATTCGTTCCAGTCGAATGATTTTTTCGCCAAAATATTTCCCGATAATATTTAAGAAATGCCATGAGTGTGCAACTTATTTTTTATAACTTTTGAAAAATCATGCATTGGCACTCTTAGGCTATGGCGTACCTTTTTTTAGAGGGCGGCTCAGGATATTTTACTTTTTCAGGTAATTTACAGAAAAATAGACCGAGTTCAGTCGACTAGCGCCAACTGTTAGAAACTGCTTGGAGAAACTGGTCACAGGTAGTTCATCTCATGCACAAATAAAATGGTGGTCAAAGTTCTAAAAAAGTCCATTTTTTTATTTTGGCTGAAGAAAGCCCTTTTGGTAAACTATTCTGTCAAGGATTATTGCTGCTGCTCTGGGAACGAGCCCGGAGGAGTTCTCATTTCAAACTTGACAAAACTTTCAATTTGTGATCAGCATAAAATTAATACTCAGAGACGCAAAATCAATAAAAGATGTACATGCCAAGAGAAAAAAATCCACCAATTGCTGTTTGGGTGGTCAGTTTAGTGCCGTCTTTATCACTTGTGCTACACTTGCTACACTTATCTGCAGTGTCAGGATGACTGATGGTGATTCTTTTTGGTGCACGTGCACATTGGATGAAAGGCGCACAATAATAATGAAAGCCATTTTCGGAACAGAGAATGAGAAAGTACATGCCCGTTTCTGAGCGGGGCGTATCTTACAGGAAATTCCAGTGAATTGTTCCTGGCTTTGCGTACAGCTCCTTTTCTTTCAACATGATGAGACGCAAATGACTTGCACACCAAAATTTCAAAAAGTGAATTAGTTGAAACAGCGGCTGATGAGTTAAAAGAAAAAAAGCGCCGACTATTGCGGCATGTACTTCCACATTAATGAAAAAGAAGAAATCTCGTCGTCACCAATTAATATGGGAGAAGCAATGGAATTGCAATCGAGACAGCAAAAGTGCATATAACTGCATTCTGTAAGAGTTGCGTTTACATGATTCTTGCGGATGAATACTGATTCATTTCAGGTTTGTATTATTTTATTGTTTATTTCAACGTTATGTATCATAACAATACAAAACGATGTGCTTGTTCTCCGCCAGATCGCGCTTGCTCTATTCGTCCCTAAAAGTTTAAGTAATTCACATCACATACTGCAATCAAGATTGGGGCAGGTGCGTTTTATATATAAAAATGTATAATTTTTCCAAAGACCTTTCAGAAGAAAATTAAAATAAAACATTCGTGAAAAGAAATTGAAGCTGCCCTTGGACGTAGGTTTTAAGTGGTATTGGGATCCGTTTAATGATATTTCAGATAGGTAGAGATGTGACACAGAGCTACATTTGATTTCAGAACAATTTAATCAATGTAAGAGTTGGTCACTAACTATTTTTTTTTTAGGGGTGAATTAGTACTAAAAGCGCTTGAATGGTAGCTTAAAAGTTTTAAATCTATTTTGTGCCAGCGAAATATGAAATATGCAACACAAACTGACAGACTGAGCATGAGTGATGTAGATGCTTTGAAACATTGATGTTGCATCAAGTGAATATGGGCATAAAGTAGTAACTTGATGCTTTGATCATTATGGAAATAACTCCAGTTTAACCCTTTTTGTTGGTCATAAACCTACTGAACAAAGTTTGGTTTCGTATTGGGCAACCGGTCAAAATGTGTCAGTGCACATTTTTCATATTCGAGTAGACTAGATAAGTCGTTTTTATCGTTCAGAGCATCACACGGCAATTCACGCAACAGACTAGAGAAGCGGGAAACGACTAGAATATATTGGCATCTGCACGGCAGAATCCCGCGGTGTGCTTTGAACAATGGACTTGAACAAGTTTATCAAAAATCGAAGTTTTATCAGGGGGTACCATCACATCGAGTTTCAGCAGGTGTTGCTGCGACTTCTGTTATCTTTGTCTTCATGAGAACGCCCTTTTTGCTGCTCGTTTTGTCTCTGAATAACAATAGGAAGTGGAATACTGAGTATGCAGGGATACGCAATTGTGCCTATGTCTTCTAGTCGTTTTCCCGTTCACTATGTGCAGAGTACCTTATCGGACAAAACAATGTCGGACAAAATTTTCGTCGGACAAAATTATTCGTCGGACAAAATTTTCGTCACCCCCGGAAAATTTCGTCGCTTTTGTCCGACAAATAATTTGTCCAACGAATAATTAGTCCAGCCTTAAATTTTCGTTTATATGGATTTTGATGATTTTTATGAGCAAAATATGTCAACACACACAAAATATAGCAGTTCTCTTTGGTTGTATTTGTGTGTTTTCACCTCATCGTCAGGGTGCCATCGGGGATTCGATTTAACTTTTGTAGCAAAGAATAATGGCTTCCATGTTTTGGGGTGAAATTATTTTGTTCGCAAAAACTTTTGGTCTGTAGGAAGCAAGAAATTTTGCTGCACTTGATGAGCATCTACTTCATAGATGGGAAGACAAATTTTAGGTAGACTGATTTGAAATTTTGTTTTGGACAAAATTTTCGTCGGCAAAACTATTCGTCCGACAAAATTTTCGTCACCTTCGAAAAATTCGTCACATTTGTCCGACATTGTTTTGTCCGATAAGGTATAAAGAGTGAGAAAGAAAACGACTAATTCTAGTCGAATATTCGAGCGATGTTGCTTATACATTTCCTTGCTTATACAACAGTGACTTGTGAAAAAAGAACTATGTTTAGTAGACAGAATGCTTGTACTCAACTGCATTTCAATCATGATTATGCCATAGACTGGTTTGAAGTACTTCAATTGTAGCGGATAATATAATTTCACTTTTGTTTATTTTGATAGGAATTACTTGAAAAGGTCCGACCCCTGATCATTAAACAGACGAGTCGTCGTCGAAAGCCTCTGTCAGCAGCGCAAAAAAGCCTGCATGCACTCTCCGATTCTTGGCTGCTGGAGAATCGTATGATATAGCACTGAGTGATAGTGAAGAGATGAGCAGAGAACGAACCTAAAAATCGTATGAAAGTATGCACTTTCAGTTTTGTAATTCTCCGGCTGCACTCTCGTTTGTTCCCGAAGTATATGCGACTATTTTTGAGTGTCCTCGTGACGACTACATGAGTATGCCTAAAATCACGTAGAAATGGCTATGAATACCACTATTCTCTTAGCTTTGATGGAGCAAAATTACCAGTTTACGTATGTCAATATCGGCTGTCAAGGTCGACTAAGTGACGGAGGGGTCTTCCAATTTATCAACTTATTTCAGACTATCAAGAATGAGACTCTAAATTTCCCAGCTGCTGAACCACTTCCAAAAACTGGAGATCCTATTTGGTTTGAAGATGACAACGAACCAATTCCGTATATCATAGTAGGTGATGATGCGTTTCAATTAACAACATTTATGATGAAACCGTATTCGAGCAGAAACTTTGATGATGATAGGCGCATCTTCAACTACAGGTTGTCTCATTTCCGACGCAGGGCCGGCGCAACCACGTTTTTGACATCCAGATGCGACTTTGCTTTTTACTTCTCCTGAATATTTTGCATGCATGTACAGTTGTAACTGAAATTTGGTCGTGCTCCTAAAATCTGTTTCTTGCTAAACAATATGTTCAAATGGAGGAAGTGGTACGTTGTTATAACGGGGTGGCGGTATGTATTGTCCCATGCTCACCACATAACTGATGATGGAGAAGATTGGTGGTCCTAACTTGTTAAAACGTTTTTGTGGCGCATAGACGAATGTTCTAGACTGATGTTACCGTAATTGTTCTCTGAAGTATAATATTTCACTGATGACTAGTATCTGCTCACGTTCTAAATTTCTCCTCAAGCAATATTCCAAAATTTTCCCTGGGCTGCCACCCCGTACCCCGCTTGAAAGTCGGGGGTCTCACAGTGCCCCCTACACCCCTAGCTGTAAGGACTCGCTTTGCTAATTTTCGCATCGCTTCGGTCCACTGCACCACTCAAAAATACGTTGCGCCGGCCCTGCGACGCGTAATGTTCATGGCTTTCCATCCTCGTGCATATTTGAACGAAGAGAAAAAATTTAGACAGTCACACTTGCAGCGTACAACTAAACACGATGCTATGTGAACAAAGTATTTTACTAGAGGGACAATTTCTTGATTTTGAACAATGTGTACGTAAAGTTCTAACGTTCTAAAATCAATGCTTCACACTGCTGACCCTTTCTGAGAATATGTTTGCACGACCAATATCCCTGCAACTGACGTTGTGAGGTTTTGGAGGTATAATCAATTGCCAACGCATCTCATTACATCGTTGAAATGGAACGAATACTGCTGAGTACTGGAAATCGCTCAAAAGACTTAGCTACTATGTACTCTGGTGTTAGGAATAGAAAGGACGGGGGTGGGGTACACATTTCACAAATTTCTTTAGGGACCTGGTAACAGATTGTGCCTGGGGAAACTATGGTACTGAGAGATTCTCCGGAAGGCGTCACCTTTAATTATGAAATATGCCACACTTGGTTGCGCAAAATTTGGTTTGTGTCACATTTGTCAATTCAAATATATTGGCTAAAATAGAACATTGACCAAGAAGTTGACGGTAAAAGTATTCTCTAAGTTGTGAAATCATTGTCCTGTTAGTTTCTTTTTCTGTTCGCTTTGTTATAAATATGTCTTGAAATTTAAAACTTATCTTAACCCTATCCCTACTGGGCTTTTTTGGGCTCCTCAGAACTTGGGGGGGGCGGATTCCGCCCCCCCTCGATAACTTTTGTTTCCAATAAGCTATAGGCATGAAACTTAGTATGTAAGTAGGCCAATATGTGAGGAACACAATGGCATAAAGTTCGGTCCCAAGAATTGCAGGTAGCAATGATGACGTCATCATTTGTTAAGGTCACCCATCAAAATCTATTGTTTTCAGGGTTACGTCAT
>JAOBRC010240909.1:4710-32515 GCA_027575255.1 Scolionema suvaense | reverse complement strand
GATCAATTTCAACCCGATAAATCGGATAGCTTAGATGAGCTATCCCACATTAGAAAACTGGTGGAACAAATTAACCTCTCAATACCCCATCTTATGTATCATACCACCTTCACTTATAAGCTCAATGAGGGCGCATTAAGCGATGAAAAATTCTCACAATTTAAGGACTATACCTTGAAGGCTATTTCACAGATTTGCGGCGATATTCAACAGCAACGTTACTCAACAATATACATCGCTAAAGACAAGAAAAACATGAATATCATGCCTGTCAACTTAGAGGACAATGAGTGGAAATAATGATGGGATAGGGCCCTATTGCCTCAACTATGGCGATTAAACGCTCTCAATAGCTCTGTCTTGCTCTCTCGACTTATCGATAGTTTGACGGGCAATATGTTCAATCTGATCTCGACTGATTCGCTGCTTCAGTTAGGGTACTAGCGATATTTATACTTTATGGCTAGACAAACACCCTGGCAGCAACATTATCAAAAAATTTTAGGATAATATATTGACTGTTAACATAGATGCTAAGCTGGCAGTATTTTCTGCTGGTGCGTTAACTTATCCACATGGGCAGGCCCATTAAAAAGCCAGCGATTGTGGGTGATGTTACCCACGAGCAGCACTGTGGTCAGCCTTCCATTGGCTGGCATCAAAGGCACAAAACTGTGCCGCCCTCCCCCTGCGTCACTGCCAAAAAAGGCAGTGACGCAGAGGCAGCTCCCCGCGTTTTGCCGCTTAAAATATATCAATACGCGCCTATTTTTCGCCTGAAAAAAAATGCGGTGGTATTGGCAGGCGAAAATTTCCTAATTTTGTAGGATGGAAAAATAAAAAATATTAGACACAAGGCGCAAAGCGCGCTACAATAACTGAAATCGTGAGCGGCAGCTCATGAATAAGGGTTTAACCAGGTGAAGATTGAGCCCTCCAAGTAGTACTGATGAGTGGCTAAAATGCCATGAAACGCAAAGCGTCTACTACTATTGTCACATGCCGTCCTACGTGTCGTGAGCCTAATCTAAAGATTAGCAGGACCCACCAAAGACCTCATTTAAGCGGCAATCATGATTGTCCCCAACGCTCGAGTTTACCACGTGTAAACGTAACAGAACGATCAATGACGTCTCAACCCAGTAAGCGTCGTGTGTTAGCCCTAACGTAGCTAACACAATAGATCTCTGTCGTCATGACCACTTTGTCGCAGACAGCGCTTAATGATCACTGCATCGATATCGATTCGATGCCCACCAACCGCAAGTATTCAATCACTACCTGCCCTACTTTCAAACCTCTTTGCCAAAGGTGCGTTTGAGAACAGACTGCTGTCTCCATCGCGATCAGCAGACAGTGTTGCTTGACGCTCAATCCATCTTGGTGTTTGAAAGCTGACGAAAACCCACAGCGATCTAAAGCCATCGTTTTAGATCGATAAAGCTAGTGTAGTTTTCTTCATCTGACTAGCATGGCAAGCTATTCAGATACCTTAACTAACGACAGATGAACTAACGGAGAAACCTAATGATAACAACGATGAAACAAATTAGTGAACCAACTGAAACTAAAAAATCGACTTTTTTGACGGATGAAACCTTTGAACTACTCAAAAGTGCGCAACAACGACTTCAAGACACTACCGGCTTTTCGCCAACACTCAAAGTCCTTATTAACGACACCGTCAACGATGAATCAGTGAACAAAACGACTGAACGATTCCAACAAAAATTGGCTTCAGTCATGATGACATGATTGATTTGTTAACCAAACTAACCAGAGGAGAAACGATGAAAACCAGAAAAGACAAGATGAAAAATAGTCAATGATAGAATAACCGATTAGTGTATCGGCAGTGCCTTGTGGAGTAGATCCCACACACAAACGACCTTGGTAACGTCAGTTGCGGTATCGTGTTTTTACCTTAAGACACATGCAGTCGTAATAACACTAAACTATTAAGGCATAGATCTAACATAGCCAAGGCTGCCAGAACACACAAACGGTTATTTGAACCTGACTGAGGATTAAATATTGGGGAAGAAATTTAATTTAGGGCAAAAGAGCCAAAACCTATTACAACGGCAAAAAGGCGGTAGTCCAGCAACAAAATTGGAACAACAGCGCGTTATAATAGCTATGATTGATGATCTTGATCGGTTACGGCGTCTGCCACGTGACTTTAAGCTCATAACACCAAATTATGCCTACGTTAATAACAGCTTGCTGATCGAACGCACGATTGCGCACAATAAAAGTTGAAAATCGTTGGGATGAAATCGTGAAGCTAATCGATGTCGATTGAAACTAAAAAAGTAACCGCATGCTATTTGACTGAGTCTACATCACCCACTACAAAAGCCGACTAACAGGCCTGACCTATGGATGGGGTTAAAAAGCGAAACTCTACCTGCCCTAGCCGAGATAGCTTTCCGTTGTGTGGCATACCCCAATTATTGTGCTGATTGTAGCCCTGATTTTAGGGATTTTGTTTTATAGCCCTTGTCTAAAAGACTAACACCACGTAAAACACGTCTAAAAAGCCTCAGAAGGGCTTTTTAACCTTTAACGCTCATAAATTCAATTTGTATTTAAGGCGCTCTACGGGCATTTTAGGACCCTTAGTCGATTCACTTAAAATTTATTATTACCATATATAGCATCAATTAACCAAAAAATATAAAATACTTGATTTATCGTTTAAATCTATTTTATTATGCAAAATAATATTATTTTCACTTTAACGGAGATTACAACGACATGCAAAAATTAACTTCATTTGGAGTTAGGGATCCTGTTGATTTAATGAGTGCTCTACACGAAACGGGACAAAGAGCAATTGTCGATATTGTCGAGGCTTCCGCGGCACCAGAAACTAGAAAACAACTCAGAACATGGGGTATTAACGCTGTTGCTGAAATGGTAGGAAAGGCTTCAAACACAATTAGATCATTAGAAGAGAAGGGAGAAATTTTAGCCCCAGAGAAAGATAAGAATGGAAGAAAGCAATATAGCTTGGAAATCATCAACCAAATACGAACCCTTACAGGCACTAAATTTAAGCGTCCTAAAAATACAGAGCCAATAATCTGCTGCACATTGAATTTCAAAGGCGGTGTAGGCAAATCAATGACCACTTTACTTTTACTACAATATCTAGCAATTAACGGTCTCAATGTTCTAGGAATAGATTTAGACCCCCAAGCAACTTTAACTACCTGGTTCGGCTTTATACCTGATATAGATCTGAATGAGGACGATACGCTTGCAACGACTCTTCTAGAAGATGAAAATGATATCGAACGAGTTATAAGAAAAACGTACTTTACAGGTATAGATATAATTCCCGCTAACTTAGAGCTTCAGAATGCCGAATTGCTTCTACCTTCTCTACCCGATGAAAGAATAAATAAATTAGGTAGTCCATTAAAACGTTTGCAACTAGCTATAAGAAAAGTTCGACATAACTACGACGCGATTATTATTGATTGTCCTCCTAATACAGGTGCTCTTACTATGAATGCAGTATCTGCTACCAATTCGGTTCTGATTACTTTACCACCTTCAATGCCAGATTTTGCCTCATTTATACGGTTAACAAAGACTCTCCAAAAAGCTTTTAAAGCAGTAAAACCTGGCCAATTAGATTTTTTCCGCATTTTATTAACAAAACATAAAGGTAACATGGCAGCCAATAAACTTGATCAACTAATGCGCAAGCTATATGGGGAATATATTCTTGTAAATCATATGGTAGATTCAGCCGAAATCGACAACACAGCAAACGCCCTACTCTCTTTATACGAAAAACCGCATGCTACCAACAGTGCAACTTATAGGCGTGCTTTAGAAGCTTGCAACAAAGTCAACCTTGAGATATTGGAAGCGTTCAAAGAAATATGGGCAGCACAAAACTATAAAGATGAAACAGTGGGGAATAAATAATGGCAAAAAAATGGGCTGATCCCTTGGATAAATTGCTTGAAGCTAATGAAAAAGCCCATTCAGTTAAGCAATACCTAAAAAGTATCTCAGTAAATGAAAATAAAAGCTTCACACACAATGAGTATGCACAAAGTTTGACTCCTATTATAGAGATTGATGTAGAAAAAATTATCCGTTGGAAACATAAAGATCGCCCAGAAAATGAATTGGGAAATATTAAAGAGTTAGCGGAGACTTTCAAATCTGTTGGTCAACAACAACCTTGTATATTACGCTTATCAAAGGAATTTCCAGGAAAATATGAACTCATTGTGGGAGAAAGGCGTTGGAAAGCAGCTAAATTGGTAGGAATTAAACTAAAAGCAATTATTCAAGATCTTGACGATAAAACTGCCACTTTAATACAGGCTATAGAAAATGAAAAGAGGTCAGATATATCTGAATTTGCAAAAGGTATGAGTTATGCCGACAAAATAGAAAAAGGAATTATTTCTCAAAAAGATTTAATGGAAATTCTTGGAATAAGTAAACAACAAGTTACGCGTCTCTTATCATATAGGAAAATCCCCGAAAGTTTGTTCAACGCTATTGAAGATTTTAGAATTGTCTCTGCTCGAACAGCTTATGAATTAGCCCGATTAGCCAACAAAAGTAAAGAGCATTTACAAATTCTAATAGAGATATCAGAAAAAATAAAAGATGGTCAATATGGTCAAAAAAGAATAGAAAAAGAGCTTAAAAAAAGACTTTCTAAAAAAGAGATAAAGTTACCATCAAACCAAAAGATTATAGCAAAAGATGGAAGGCATCTTTTCACATGGAGATTAGACAACAATCGAAATCCATCAATACATTTTCCTAAAGATATCATCGAACTACTCAATGAAAATGTCATAAACTTTGAAAATCTGACACAGGAGATAAAAGAATGTCTAGCTAAAAAATTAGCTGAATTAAAAAACTAGTCGCCGCGCGGCGATTTCAAAAAAACCCCAGCGCTAACTGGGGTTTAAATTGGTGCTACATAGACAATCATAACACATTTAATCACAGGATTTATAATTTTAGTCTATGTTGCTTCTGTATGCAAGTTCCTTATAGGAGAAACAAATGACAAAAACCATTGTCTCTTCAATTAACGTATGTCCTATTAATTTTAGAAAATTTGATGTCATCAATGGAAGACTTCAAAACATTGAAGCATCGCTGATATACGCAAAACTAAGATACCATCAAGAAAACTCTATTATAAAGAAAAAAGGGAAAACTTGGATCGTTCGATCTCGAAGTCAAATAGCATCTTGGTTCAAATTTAGTCTGAAAAAAGTCGATCGATTACTATCACTACTCGAGAAGGAAAAAATGATCGAAAAAAAATCAGGGCTTTGGTACGGAAAAAAGAGACTATATATAACAACTAATAGCAATTTCAATCAAATACCTGTAAATTTAAAAATTCTTAAAATTCTATGTAATAAAACTGGAGGAATAAAGTCTGCACTAATTTTTTCAAAGATAGCTTATACATTTACCAACTCAAAAATAGAACATGAAACATTAAAGTGGTGTTGTATCAAAAAAAACACTCTAGCAGAATGGTCAGGAATAAGCATTAGGACGATAGATAAAATATTAACAGGTCTTTCAAAAAAAGGGTTAATTCTTAAAAAGAATTTTGTCTGGAATGAAAAACTTCAAACTCATTTTCACATCCCAACATTCGCCATCGAAGTATTAAAAAATAGGCAGCAAGAGTATGTAGAAAAAAATTCCGTAGCTACTTATAATTATAGGAAAATAGAGAAAGACAAAACACAATTAGCCAACAGCCAACCTAACTACATAATGCATCACAATTTAGACACTGTAAATACCCAAATTTGCTGGGAACTTCCGGAAAAAATGACCACTTCTATAAAAATAAGATCAAAAATAAAGAAAAATAATAATACCAAGGGAGACTTGTCCACAGATAAAACGAAAACAAGTAAAAGTAATATTACTTTGAACAAGATAGAAAAAAACTTAACAAATAGACAGATCGAATATCTCAAAAGTGCAATAAATAATACAGTGAGAAAATCAAAACTAAAGATTTCAAACCCTAAGGAACTATGGGAACAAATCAAATTCTCGATCCTAAATACTCAGCAGAGAAACGGAGTAAAAACTTTTCAACACGCTATCTCACGTTGCATGAAAATCTTGGCTGATAACAACTGGCGGACTCCCATAGGGTTTTATAATCATTCAATTTACGGCCTGAAGGTTAAAGAACATAGACAGAAACAGAGTGAAAAATGGCAAAAGCAAAAAGAAGCCGATTCCAGCAGAGCAAAAGAATTTTTCAATAATATTTGCCAAGCTAGTGTTCTTTATACCCCCAGCGGCCAAATATCTTTGACAGAAAAAGCAATAAACATTGCGAAGCGATTAGTCCAAATATTAAAGATAAGTAGCACTGAAGCTGATTTAACTACTTCAAGATTGGCTGAAATCCTTGGTAAGGAAATTGAACGCCTTGTACGACAAGGTGCTGATAGAAAAACAGTAATAGGTTACTTGAAGAACCAAGTAGGGGGGATGTGTCGCAATTAATTGACAAAATCACAGCATTTCCTAGATGGACGTTTTTAGGCGCAATTATGCTCGAGTGCATAGAATGGTTCAAACACTTCCATATGATCGGCATTTTTACACTAACCTTTTGTGAGCATGTGATGTCACTCGATACTTGCTCATGTCGCTTTAGCAGAGTCAAACAATTTAAATCTCATCATAGGCCTTATGATTTTTTTGTTTACAATAATCTAATTTTTATTATCCAGCTAAAAGATCACTTTAGAGTATTGCACTAAGATCAGTTAAACTTATGATATATTTAGTGTGTTTTACCATAACCAATGAACAAGGATAGGCCGCCAATGACTAAAGTATATGCTTTGACTAGTGTTCAACAAGGCATTCTCTTTGACATCGCTATGCATCGCCACTGCAAGGGATTGTATATCACTCAAATGTTATTTGAATTTAAACGCGGTGTAGAGAGCAATCCGTTACGGCGCGCATTTGATTTATTGTTAGCACGCTATCCTATTCTTGGTAGCGCGTTAGATCCTCACGGTAATGGCGTCGTCATGCATCACGGCATTGCTATACCATTTCACTGTCATGATTATTCATCGATTAAATCCAAGGCAATAGCATCGAAGTTAAAAGCATTGCTCTCTTGCGACCTTGAACATGGTTTTAATTTATATCAATCCCCTTTAATGAGAGTGAATGTCTTTCACTGGGGAAAAAGTGACACAGTAGTGTGGACAAGACATCATATTTTGCTAGATGGCAGGTCAGTCTATTTGTTGGTTGATGAGTTATTGTCACTTTATAGAGCACTAATATACCGTAAGCCTACGAAACCAAATCAGGGGATGTCTTGTCGATTCACTCTAGATTGTTTAAGCGATAGCGATGATGATAAGGCACGAACTTATTGGCACAAACATTTATCTGCTAATGGGGCAGCTTATTGTTTGCCCAGACAAAAACAATCAAAACAACAGGGTAACGGCAGTGAATTGCTCACGATTGAACAAGCACCCTTGCAAGCAATCACTCATTATTGCCAGCAACAGCAAGTGACGCTTGGAGTTTTATTGCAGGCTGCTTGGTCATTGATTCTCGCAAATTATACTCAATCGCCTAAAGTAATTTTTGGTTTCGTTAGAAGTTATCCAAGAGATATTGTCGGTAGGACTATTGGCCTGTTTATTAACACGTTGCCGGTGTGTGTTAACTTTGATGATTTCAAATATAAGAAAGATCTATTAGATTTTCTAACAGACCACGCTATGAAAATGAAGTTATATGTTGACATACCATTAAAACAGATCAGAAAGTGGGGTGATATCCCTTTAGAGAAGCCACTCTTTAACTCCATTATTGATTTTAAACGTTACTCTCTTAATGATTTAAGCAAAGAAAAGTATAATGATCTGCATTGCAATATTCATTTTAATTTAGCAACACACTATGCGGTTGTCATGGAAGTCACTTTGCATAAGAAGATGCTGTCTGTCAGAATTCAATATGATAAACGGTGGTATGGCTCATTTTACATTGAACAAATACTAGCTGACTATAAAACGACACTCTTCTCCCTAATAGATGATGAGCAACCGTTGTTAGACGTTATGCTTAAAATGAATCCGGTGACCTACGATCTTATTGTGAATCAATGGAATAAAACACAACGAGGTTTTACTATTAATAAACCCATTCATCAATTTTTTGAAGACATGGTTAACAAACATGCTGATGCGATAGCACTGAGTTGCTGTGACCAGCACCTATCATATGTGGCTTTAAATCGACAAGTCAACCGCTTGGCTAATTATTTGTTAAAAACATGGCATGGTTATAAGCAATGCATTGCTATTTATTTGAGACCAGACTTTAATGTGATAATTAGTTTACTAGCTGTATTAAAGGTCGGTGGGTTTTATTGTCCACTCGATCCAAAGTATTGCGCTGTTCGTGTTAAATATCTCTTAGAAGATTGCCAACCAAACATTATTATCACCACAAGCGACTTACTTAACTTTTTGAGTCAATTAGATCTATCTCGTGAAGTCCCAATGATCGCACTAGATACCATTGATTTATCTGATAGTAGTTATTTATCCGATAGATCACCTTCTCTAATTGTTGATAGTACTAATCTTGCTTATGTCATGTATACTTCTGGTACAACAGGTAAGCCTAAAGGAGTATTAGTCGAGCACCGTTCTATTGTTAACATGGCATTGTCGTGCATTGAAAAGTTACGTGTTGATTCAAATAGCCGTATATTGCAAATTGCTTCCTTTAGCTTTGATGTAGCTACAGCCGAGTGGACAATGGCGCTACTAAGTGGCGCTCGACTGTTTTTAATCGATAAAACACATTTTTCACCCTCTCTATTAACCGATGCCCTAAGAGATAATAAAATTACGACTATTATTCTTGCTAGTTCCATTTTAGCGTCTCTGTCCAGAGTAGATTTGCCCCATCTGAAAGTGATTGCAATAGGTGGTGAGTGCTGTAATAAGGATACCATTTGTTATTGGGCTAAACAGCGAACGTTAATAAATGTGTATGGCATCACGGAAACGACTGTTTGTTCAACGATAGCTCAATTCGGTCAGGAGGTAAACGTATTAAACGTTGGCAGACCCTTACCCAATACTTATGTATACATTCTAGACGATCACCAACGTCCTGTACCAATCGGTGCTCCTGGAGAGATATGTATTGGCGGAGTTAGTGTTGCGCGAGGTTATTTAAATAGGCCTGTACTGACTAGCCAGCAATTTATAACCAATCATTTTATCACAGGCCATGATGATCTATCTAAACGTTTGTATAGAACAGGTGACTATGGGCGATGGCTGGAATCAGGAGAAATTGAGTTTTTAGGTCGGCGTGATGATCAAGTTAAAATTCGCGGTCATAGAGTTGAACTCTCAGAAATTGAATCAACCATTTCCGCTTATCCAATGGTAACGGGCGTCTGTGTTATTATGCATCGTGTCAATACTGTAAAGCAGTTAATTGCTTATGTGATGACTCAAGACCAGCAATTTTCAAAATCAACATTGAGCATATTTCTCATGGATCGATTGCCAAGCTATATGATACCCTATCGATTCATAGTCATTGATCGCTTTCCATTAGCGGATAACGGTAAAACTGATAAAGCTAAATTAGCACAGCTGTTAGAAAATGAGTTATTATCAATTAATGAGGCTCATGTAGATAAGATTGCGCATGGTTATCACACTAAGGTAGTAATGGAATCGATCACTTCGTTAACAGGTTTTACAAAGATTGCGCTTGATAAGAATTTTATCTCGCTTGGTTTGGATTCTATTACTTTAGGTAAACTGGCACAACTGTTATCTGAAAAATTAGGAATAGAGGTACCTGTGATGATGTTATTTACTTATACAACGGTCCAATCGTTAAGTGAACGGCTGGAACGTTTATCTAAAAATTTAACTGCTGACCCTAATAGTAGCGCTGAATCGGGGGGGGCTTTGAAAAGAAAGGCAATCTCTGTCATAAGCTCTCTGAAACGTCATGCTCGATGCTCTGACCATGAGTAATTTACAAGACAATGGTGATATTGCCGTTATTGGATTGTCAGGTCGTTTTCCTTGCTCAGATAACCTTGATCAGTTTTGGGAGCATTTAAAAGCAGGTAGGGAATTAATTAAACACTTTACTGTGGAGGAACTGAAGGCAGCAGGTGTTGATCAAGACCTAATTAACAACCAGCGTTACGTCAAATCAAGAGGAATACTGCACCACATTGATCAATTTGACGCTGAATTTTTTGGGATGAGCGGTTATGAAGCTGCTATTACCGATCCTCAGCAACGATTATTAATCGAACTATGTTGGCAGGCATTAGAGCAAGCAGGTTACATGACGGGCCGTTATAATGGCAAAGTTGGCGTATTTATGGGCATGAGTACTAGTACTTATCTTCAAAATAACTTACTTCACAACAAAGAATTCTTAGCATCCCAATTGGATTATCAAACCACTATTAGTAACAGCGCTAGTTTTATTGCGACAAAAATTTCTTATTTGCTTAATCTTTCAGGACCTAGCATCACTGTCAATACAGCCTGTTCAACTTCACTGGCAGCTATTATCATGGCGTGTCAGTCATTGTTACTGTATGATAGTGATATTACTATTGCTGGCGGAGTACGCATACATATTCCACAATACTGTGGTTATTTATATCAAGAGGGCGGTGTTTTATCTCCCGATGGTCACTGTAGAGCGTTTAGTGACATAGCTAATGGTACCGCTGTTGGTAACGCTGCGGGTGTTGTGGTACTTAAGAGATTAACAGATGCGAAACGAGATAATGATTGTATAGATGCTATTATTAGAGGCTTTGCACTCAATAATGATGGTTCAGCGAAAGCCGGTTACACCGCGCCAAGTATTATAGGACAAACTGAGTGCATCAAAATGGCGCTGGAATTCTCAAGTATTAACCCTGAAACGATTACTTATGTTGAAGCACACGGTACTGGGACGAAACTAGGGGATCCTATCGAAATCACAAGCTTAACGAACGCTTACCGTAGCTACACTAACAAGAGAAATTATTGTGCCCTTGGCTCGGTAAAAACGACGATTGGCCATACTGATACTGCGGCGGGGGTTAGTGGTTTCATTAAAGCTGTTTTATGTTTAAAGCATAAAGCAATTCCTGCTTCTTTGCATTTTGAAAGGCCCAATGCAATGATTGACTTTGCTAATACACCATTTTACGTCAATACTCGCTATACTCCTTGGCAATCACAGCATTTCCCAAGAAGAGCCGGTGTGAGTTCATTTGGTATAGGAGGGACCAATGCACACGTTATTCTCGAAGAGGCGCCACCCAGCTGTGTGAAAAGTCATAACGAGATGGTAAGTCTATTAGTGTGCTCAGGGCGCACTAAAATAGACCTAGATCATCAACGGCATAATCTAAAAAATTGCTTTGTTAAACGTGATTATTCCGCCTCATCGCTTGCTAATGTAGCTTATACTTTGGCAATGGGGCGTAAACATTTTTCCCATAGACATGCTTATTTGTGTATAAAGCAAGATAATTGGGTAGACGCTCTAGAAAGTAATGACATCCTGCCAATGGCAGGAATAACAAAACAATCTATTGCCTTTCTATTTTCTGGTCAAGGGACACTTTATCCTGGCGTGGCAAGGCAGTTGTATGGTAGTGAAGCAAGGTTTAAACAGTCTATTAATCAATGTTTATCCTATTTATCGCAACCAGTAGTTGAGGAGGTTAGCCATTACTTGCTATCAGATGTCAATCAAAGTCAATTAAACAAAACATATCGTTCCCAAATTAAACAGTTGGCATTATTTGTTTTTGAATACAGCTTAGCTCAATTTTATATGGCTTTAGGGATAAAACCGCAGGCTATGTTAGGACATAGTTTAGGAGAATATGTTGCTGCCTGTTTATCTGGTGTACTAAATCTAAAGGATACGATTGATTTGATTACTTATCGCGGAGCGCTTGTAGATCAGTTACCAACTGGTATGTTATTAGCGGTTCCCATGTCCTATGATCAATTAAATGAGTATGTTAAATTTGGTGAGGAATTATCAGTTGCAGCGATTAATTCCCCTGTTTTTTGTACTTTATCAGGTTCAGTCAATCAGTTATCTGCTGTTAAGTCACGGTTAGATGCGTTGTTAAAAAAAGATCATTTGCGCTGTGTAGTACTTGAAACGTGTCATGCTTTTCACTCTCCACTGATGTCTGGCATGTGCGATCCATATTTAAGCTATTTAAATGACATGAGTTTTTCACCGCCTAATATTCCCTATATATCCAATGTCACCGGTCAATGGATTAGCTCACCTGACATTACCCCTCGTTATTTTATTGACCATTTAATAAAACCGGTTAGATTCTCTGAGGGAATATCTTGTTTAATGCGCCATGGTTATCGCGTTTTTATAGAAATTGGCGCAGGCAAATCATTGTCAACATTTGTTAAACAAATCAGTGATCATCGGGATGTTTTGTTAATATCTAGTGTACCTCATCGGCAACTTTACATGTCTGATCAGCAGTCATCGTGGTATTGTCTGCTAAAGTCCCTGGCTACATGTTGGGTGAATGGCATTGACGTTGAGTGGCAGCAGTATTACACAGGTAAAGATAGGTCAACGTGCCGACTACCCACTTACCCGTTTAATAAAAGTCGTTGCTGGATTGCGCCCAGTGCATCACCCATTCAAAGTAAAAGGATTGCTCAACATTCTATTGAAATAAGAGAGTTATATTGGCAAGTTAGTCCTTATGATCAAGGTTGCACTGTCGATGACAAAATAATTTTGTATTTTTCTGACGGTTCTAAATTCACTGATCAACTCATCGCTGCCTTCAACGGTCATGCCAAACGGGTCATTATTGTAACAACGAGCAGCACATACCGAAAATGTTCAGATAATAAGTTTTGCATTAATCCTGATGAATTGTCTCATTATCGACGTTTATTTCATTATCTTAGTGAAAAAAATAGTACACCGCTTTCTATTATTCATGCCTGGACCTTAACAGCTCACTTGGAAAATAGACTATATCCGCACCCACGCAATTTACAATCCATTGGTTTTTTAAGTATAGTCAACATTGCCAAAACGTTTTGTCTAGAGACGAATTCTCGTTCACCTATCCTATCGCTTTTTATTATCACCAACAAACTGCATCGTATTCAATCTAGTGAATGCGCTATCCCTGATAAAGCAACATTAATTGGTAGCGCACTTTCACTAAAGCAGGAATATCAACTGGATTGTCGTATTGTTGATATAGGTGATTCTTATCTCGACTGCCTCAATAAGGACCATCTCGACATTGTTAATGAAATAAGTAGTCCCTCTCAAGATTTTTTGGTGGCTTATCGCCGTGGTATTCGCCTAACTAAGCACTATAGAATTAAAAAAATGAGAACCACCGGTAATTTACTTGCTAGCAATGGTATTTACCTGATTACTGGTGGTTTGAGTCGACTTGGATTACACCTGGCTCAGTATTTGGCAAGGGGATATAAGGCTCACATTATTTTATTAGCTACTTCAAAGAAATCTTATCGGGCTAAAAGTGCATGGGTGGATGATAAATTGAAGGAGATACAAACCGTTGCTAAAACGCTAGAAATAGTTTTTGGAGATATAACCGATAAAACAGCAATGGCGGCGGTTTTAGAGAGGATTAAAAATAACTATTTACGCATTGATGGTATCTTTCATTTGGCAGCAAGCCGTCGGGATAATAGACAGCAATTATTACGTGATATTACGGCAGCCTCTATGGTTGCACAATTTAGTGTAAAAATTTTAGGCACTGACATACTCAGAGAACTCATAGAGACAATAAATATAGTACCCAAATTCTGTGTATTGTATTCGTCAATAGCGAGTATCTTGGGTGGCGTTGGGTTAGCGACTTACGCTGCTAGTAATAGTTATTTAGATAGCCTAGCTATTAATAGCTGCGGTAATAGTCAATGCCGATGGATCAGTATTAGTTGGGATGCTTGGCGTACCATTGATAGTGACGTGCTCAATGAAACAACTGATGGACGATTGGCCAATTATTTATTCCCAGAAGAAGCGCTGGATTGTTTATCTTATTGCCTTAGTACTGAAAACAAATACCCACATTATATTGTCTCAAAAAGGAAATTTGATCGGGACCATGAAAAATGGGTAGTCAACACTAAACAACCCTGTGGTGACAGTGATAACCATGATGATACAAGTTTAAATAGCAAGCATAATAAAAGATTAAACCACCATAAAATGCTTGCAACTGTTAATAGGATATTTGCCGATTGTTTGGATAGCAATACTATTGGCAACGATGATGATTTTTTTGATCTTGGGGGTGATTCCTTACTAGCGGTGAGATTGCACAACGCTTTAGCGTCTTGTTTTCCTAATATATTAACTTTAGGTGAGGTGATGACAAATAGAACCGTTAACCAACTTACAAAGTTGATTAATGCTAAAGTGGATAATATTAACAATGAGAAAGCAGTTGATCCCTCACCGCTTATTCAACTTAAACAATCATCATCTGGCCAATCTATATTTCTTGTTCACCCAGTTGGCGGTGGGATATTTTGCTATCTTGAACTTGCCAAACAGTTGCCAGCGGAGTTAGGTTGTTATGCTATTCAGGATCCGTTACTTACCAACGCTGATAATAAATTTTCCTCTATAGCGGCTATGGCAAGCTATTACAAGGAGTTAATAAAATCAGTTAGTACTCGTGGGCCTTATCTGTTGGGCGGTTATTCTTTTGGTGGTAATGTTGCTTTCGAGATAGCCAACCAACTTGTGACGGATGGCGATGCTGTAACCAGATTATACTTGATTGACAGCTGGGCTACTTTTTCTAAGGCAATGCACAACTATGATCATTTTATGACTGCATTAAATAACCATTTTAGGTATTATCATTTTAAATTACCAGATAATGATAAAAATAAAGCGATATTAATAAGGTTATTATGGGCGCGCATGCATTTGCTATTTCAACATCAGCCCAAAAGTCTTAATGTAGCGTTGGTATTGTTTAAAGCAAAAGAGATACTTCCGGAGTACCAATCTATAGATGACGACTATAACTGTTGGTTAGATTGTATTAGTGGTCAGATAGAAAAATATAGTGTTGATGGCAATCACATCACCCTTTTAAGGGGTGTTGGCGCTAAACGTATTGGCCGAATAATAGGTGATTTATCAATGGATACCAAAATTTAACTGGCTATTTTTTGAGATTTAAGCTATCATACTTGGGCGTACGTTGCTTTAATGCTAATGGTAGCTAGCAGTTATGGAAATAAGCATTTTTGGTAAATCGTTGGCGGTAATAAGTCGTGGAAAAGGCCATATTCCATTGTTAGTGCTTGGGCCAGCTACCCTTTATACTAAACAAGGTATCCTTCCTTCAGTATGGGATGATCATTTTACCATTTATTTTGTTGACATTTATACCAGGCCAGAAAAAACAGTTTGTTATAGACAATTGGCACTGGATGATTTTGTCGACGCCGTTGAATCTATTAGAGATCAGTTAAAGTTAGAAAAAATTGCCTTATTTGCGCATTCCATTTCAGGTGTACTGGCGATAGAATATGCTGCTCAATATCTGGAAAAGACAGTTTTTATTATTCTAGCTAATACTATGCCTACCTGGGGTAAAAACAAGCAAGCGCTCAGTTCGAGTTATTTCTTTGCTAATGCTGACGACCAGAGAAAAGAAATATATGCGTTCGATCAAGCATTATTATCGAGCTCTGTGAAGGAACTATCGGAGCAAGACCGTTTTGTTACTGCCTATCAAAAACGCCGCACTTATTTTTTTAAAGATTATCAACAAGAAAAATATCTACGTCTATGGGATGGTATTCATTTAGATATGGTGTTGGTTAATCGTCTTTTTACATTGGTTAGTAAAGATAATGGTTGGAATATCAATAAATTCCCAGAGGATAAATTAAAAATCATCTTTAATAGAGTTTTTTTGATATTAGGTTTATATGATTACTCCTGCCCCTTCTATAGTTGGACTGACGATCTGAAAACAATTATAAGTAACAGTTATATATCTGAGAGTGACCATTATCCTATGACACACGATCGAGAGAATGATAAAGTAACCCCGCAATTGTTGGCTTTTATGGAAGATCATATAAAAATTACGCCAAATATCAGTCCTAAAAGTGGCATTTAGTACATTGGTTAAAATGGATGAATGATTATTTTTATAAGGGCTTATTTTTAAGATCATTTGACTGTCTAGATGAACTTGTCATCATCTTAGATGAAGCGTTCAATATTGTAGTTTTTAATAAATTAGCGTATCATGTATTTTCTATCAAAGATTCCGTGATAGGTGAAGATTTTTTTAAACTCTGTGCACATTATAAAGTTGGTTTTCCGATTAAAAAACCGCTGCTCAAAAGTAGTTTAGTAAAAAACCATCAGCTTAGCACTACTTGGACGCCATCAGATCGTCATGTAATAAATATTAATGCTTTTCTTTTAGTCATTGATCATAAAAAATACTATCTATTTAACGGCTTAAGTGCAACTGATTTTACTATTAATAGAACGCAGATCATTAACAATCTTATTCAACATATGCCTGCTTATGCTTATTGGAAAGACAAAAATTTGAAATACGCTGGCTGTAATAAGGCAGTCTCTGACTTTTTAGGCCTCCCTGAGCCAGAGGCAATTATTGGTAAGTCAGATCGCGATTTTAATTGGAGTCAGCAGCGAATTGGAAAGCTGCAAAAGGCGGATCGATTAGTACTGCAAGGCAACGATAATGTGGTTGAGGATGAGATACCTCATCGAGGAGGTAATATTAGCATCATGATTACAAGCAAAACACCTTTGAAAGATGAATATGATGAAATCATCGGTATTTTAGGGATTTCAACGGATATTACAGAACAAAAGCGTATCCAGAAACAACTTATTAAGAAAACAGAGCAATTACGACTTGCTAGAATGGAAGAAGAGAGGTTAAAAGCGATGGTATCAATTGGTGGAATGGTTGCTCATGAACTAAGATCACCGCTGTTAAGTATTGGTGCTGGTATCAAAGGTATTGAAAAATATTTAGATGAATTGATCGCGGTTTATAAAAAATCGTCTTCGCAGATATCAAATAAATTTATTAAGCAACAACAACTTGATACTATAAAAACCGTCATGACTGATATTGCTCTATCGGTAAAACGTTCAAACAATACTATTAACCAATTGCTACACGGGCTACATAATGTCATGAGCTTTTCTCAAGAAGCACTACAACCAATTGATCTTAAAGCAATTGTATTAGCTGCTATTGAAAAGTATCCATTTTTACCTCAAGAAAGACAATTGATGGTTGCAAAAAATCTTTGTTGTGCTACCATAAAGGGCAAGGATACATTACTTATTAATATTATCCATAATTTACTACAAAATGCTTTTTATGCCATTAAAGAAGTGAGGAAGGGTGGAGTAGCTATCACGATGAGTAAAAACGACAAGTACGTCTTTCTAAGTGTTAAAGATACCGCTAAGGGAATAAGTGAAGATAATCGGAAGAAGATTTTTGAACCGTTTTTTACGACCAAAGAGCAAGGTACTAGCGTTGGGTTAGGACTGTACTTTTGTCGCCTATCTATAGAAAAAATGAAGGGAATGATCCACTGTTTGTCACAATTTGGTCGCTACACCACTATCACTATGCGGTTTCCATTACATAATTAAGGGGATATCACTATGACAGATTTTACTACTATACCAATTATTTATCATCCGGCTAGTGTGTTAATAGTTGATGATGCTAAACCATTGTTAAATAGTCTATCTTTAGGTTTGGATCACAGCAATCATTACGTTTTGATGACTGATCCTAAGAAAGCGCTTGATCATCTATTAAATAATGTTTATACCAATAAAGATTTCGATATCACTGACGTTAGTGATGAAGTATTTTCACCTAGAAATTCATTGGAATACTTTTCTGTCGATTTTGCAAGATTAACAGCGGCCCTGGATAGTAGCCAGCGATTTGATAAAATAGCGGTAGCTATCGTTGATAAAACGATGCCAGAGATGGATGGCTTAGAATTTTGCAAAATTGCCAAGGAAAAATGTAAGCACATTAAACTGATTTTATTAACCGGCACAGTAAATGATGTTGAGGCTGTTGAAGCTTTTAACGCTGGTATTATTGATAGATATGTCAAAAAAGACGACGTGAGTAAAGTGATAGAGACATTAGATCATTACATCCGTGCACTGTCTTGGCAGTATTTCTCTGAATTATCCGAAGATATTGTGGCCATTAAAAATAAACTTAAGATAGTAGAATTAGAAGCATTTAAAGTGCTGTTTCATTCCTTGTGTAGACAATATAAGATTTGCGAGCATTATCTCATCGATGTCTATGGCAGTCTTTTGCTTGTAGCTGAAACGGGAGAGACATATATTTTGCTCGTCCGTGATAACGCATTTTTTAAAGAAATTTGTGAGGTCGCCCAAGGAAGTGGTGCATCAGAAGTAATCGTGGAACAAATTAAGCAAAAAAGAAAGATGCCTTTTTCCCGCGATGCTAAGATCCAATTGAAATTGGAAGGTGACCAATGGCTTCATTGTCTAGAGTCGGCTAAAGCTATTAACGATAATTATCACTACGCTTTTACGCAAGTAGACAATATGGATATCTTATCTTTTACCAAGTATTTGAACGCTACTAAAAATAAAGACTAAAATTATGTGAAGCGGAGTCATTAGATAACTCCGCTCGTTCTATATTTAAGCGGCGTAGATTAGTCTGACTTTGTTGATTAGCTCACATTATATAAGTGATGCTTTTGCGCCTGCTCTTGGGTGATTTTTAGGTTAATGGGTACACTCATCATGGCCTCTTGGATCTATTTTTCGATATTACTATGGTATTATTTTAGCCACACGAAAGCAAGCCACTTGGTAATACTCAAGTAATACGATCGTATTATTTTGCGTGTAAAAGTAATACTTTAGTATGACTCGATAAGCAAAGCCCACTAAAGATGGCTTAACCCATTGATTTAACTAAGTATAATGTGTTGACAAAGTAATACTATAGTATTACCACCAAATGTGCCACTATGGCAATAGTGAAAAAAATACAATGTTTAATGATTTCAATGTGCTAACATATGGTTTCAACACCACCAAAGAGAGAAGAGCACATGAGCGATGTGATGGCATTTGCTACGTTGCAGTATGCTAAAAAATGATAAAAGGCCGGTTTTACGGAACAGCAGGCAGCAATTCAGGCACAAGCCATGATTTAGCGTAGTCAGAGAGGTATACGCCCCATGAGTCTTACCCACATAGTCTTTACAACAAGTCATAATAGATAGCCAGTATTAGAAAATACTGGATGATTAGCAGATATTAGTCTGGTATAATTCCCTGGTTACTTAAAGCACTAGAAGCTCCCAAGAAAAACTCAGATCAAGTCTGCCAAACTGCTATTGGCTATGTAGCACAAGCACACCAAAATGTGCTGAAGTCAGTCACTGCGGCGTTGGAGCAACTCATCACTGACCTTGGTGGTCAGATTAAATGAGAGAATTATCAAGTGGCACTTTCTATTAGGCTAAAAAACCGGTAGCATGACTGATCACATGATGAAATAGAATAACGGTCAAGCATGCACCATACACTCACCCACAGGATGCTAACTCAACGGTTAACCCACCCAGGTAGGAAAAGCCCATGGGGACAGTGATTCATACCCCTCATGATCGACTGGTAAAAGCCAGCTTGAAAGATAAACGCATGGCCATTGATTTTTTAAAAAGCCATCTGCCCGCTGACCTGCAACAGCGCATCAACTTTAAGACCTTGGCCCTCACCGATAAAGAATTTATACTCCCGCACTTAAAGCAGTTGCAATCGGATATTATCTATCAGTGTAAGATTGACGGGCACTTGGGTTATATTTTTTTTCTCATTGAGCATCAAGCTAAACCGGATCCCCTGATGGCGTTTCGCAAAGTGCAGTATAATGTGGCCTTAATGGATGACCATCTCAAGCAAGGCCATAGCAAGTTGCCTATTATTATCTCCCTTTGCCTCTACAATGGCCAGCAATCGCCTTATCCTTATAGCACGGATGTTTATGATTGTTTTAAGGATCCATGCTTAGCTCAATCGGTGGTTTTTAAGCCTTTTCAACTGATTGATCTTACGGTGCTATCTGATGAACAACTCAAAGCGCATGGCTTAGCAGCATTGATGGAACTGCTGTTAAAGCACAACCGTGATAAGCGGCTGGTTCGCTTTTTAAAAGGTCTCCAGAGCGAAGGGACTCTAAGCCGCTTTTTTACCGCACTGGATGATAGTCATTACTTGATCAGTGTGCTACAATTTATTTTAAATACGGGAGAAGATAAAAGTCACCAAGTAGACGATATTTTAACGGTCTTCACCCAAGCATCAAATAAAGATAAAGAGGCGATTATGACATTTGCTCAACAACTCGAACAACGTGGCGAAAAAAGAGGCATACAGCAGGGCATGCAACAGGGTATGCAGCAAGGTGAAAATAAGGGTAAACTAGCCATTGCCCGTAATCTATTAGCGATAGGTTTATCGGCTGACAAGATATCTCAAGCGACGGGTTTATCATGGGATGAGATTAAGCGGCTGTCTAATGAATCGTGCTAGCCTAAGGTTCAAGGCCAGTGAGTATCAGCACGGGGTAAGGGCAGGTCAATATGGCTGATTATCCTGATAATCGGTAGCCTAACAGCGGGCAGTTATGGCCTATTGGTAACCCAAAAATAAGTAAACGCTTGGCTTTTGGGATAAAGGCCTTTATAATGCCAGCTTGTTATCCTTGAAAAGGCAATAGAGCGTTATTATGGCAACCACGCAACGTAAAAAACCAGGCAAGCTAACCCGTAGCGCTAGACTCAAGGCCATCACCCATAAACAAACGGCTACCCAAATGATTCAAGCCGTGGCCACCGACAATGGGCTGACCCGCAAGCAAGTCAAGGGGGTACTGGTGACCTTGTCACAGTTGATTAAACGTCATGTCATGAAAGGCGGTTCAGGGGAATTGAGCTTGCTTCCCTTAGGTATTAAGGTGCAGCGCATCACTAAACCGGCGATGAAAAGTCGTCAATTACGCCATCCAACGACGGGCCAACTGATTAAAGTACCTGCTAAGCCCAAACGCCCGGGGGTGAAAGTGATCGCGCTTAAGGCATTAAGGGAGATGGTGTGAGTGTGGCGTCTTGCTAACCTGGATGCCGTGGTTTCTTTAGTCTTTACTTCGGTGTTCATTGCCACCTAAGAAGACGAGACCCTTCTCTTTTCTCTCTACCCGGGTCACTGATCATCATGCTAGCCCGAGGTTCATGGCTCTAGTCGACTGGTTTGTTGCGTGTTGATTCATAGCGTTGCCAAGACCACTGGTCACGGTGGGGGTTGTTTAAAAAATGACCACAACTATTCATAAAAGACTTGCTTTTTAAGGCAGTTGGGTGTAGGATATTACTTGGGTTGGTAAGGATAGACACGATGACTAGGTGTGGTACTATGGAGTCTTCAAGTTTTCGCTCTCAGTTTTCATTTCCCTTGCTATCTAGCAACTATCCTTATCTTCTTGATTTTATGTGGTGTCAACAGCTCATGAAAGGAGGCAGTCATGATGGGCAGTTCATTATATCCTGATGAATTAGATGAATTATTTGCTAAGCTATTTGTCGAGCGCTTTATAGGCAAGCTGGTGGCTTATCACTGCATAGCGAGTGGTCAAAGTCCAACCGATACTAAGGGCAGTGTGGATCAGCAACTGGTCAATTTTACTAACGGTTTGATCTTCGGTGCCACCGGTGGTGGCCTGGGGGCCTTAGCAGCTATTCCTAGCGGCCTGAATATGCTGGCTCAGCTGGTTAATATGCCAAGACAATCAAAAGAAGCGGAGCGTATTATTGGTCATTTTCATGTGCAGTCATCGGAAGGTTTGTTATCCCACAGCTTATCGAAAGCCGCCTTGGCTATTTTTAATGTGCTTGAGCAGGCGATGGTAGGTGATAAAGAGGGTAGGCCGTTAGAGGCAGGCAATAGTGAAACCAAGTTAGCGCTGCGGGCGCAAGAAGCGGTAGAGCGGGTCATGGCTTATACTAATGAACACGCTGATGCGCTCAAAGTAGCGTGGCAAGGTAAACAAGGCATTGACCATGAGAAGATTTATCAGACGGTGATCCAGGGTATTGTATCGGGCAAGAGTCCTGCTAAAGTGGTCAAGGTGTTAAATAAGACCAGGAGTTCGCGTTTTTTTAAGCGGCAAGTCGAGGAAGGCGTATTGAGCTCGGATTCCTTTCATAGTCAGCGCAGTGAGATTACAGGGGATGAAAAGCACAAGATAGCGAAGATTATCAGTGCAATAGCCTCAGCACAACCGCTGACACCAGCAGGGATCCGTGGGGAATTTGAGTCACTGCAACAGGCGCTAAGCGCTAGTACCCAGACGCTTTTAACGCAGGTAAAGGAGGGTCAAGCGACGTCAACGTCACAACACCAGTCACTCAAGTATCAATTGCAACACGTTGAGGCTTTGCAAACTCGCTTGTTAGCGTGGGTAGAGCCATTGGAGATTACGTCACTTATTGCACAAGGAAAGAAGAATCAACAGGAGGTAGCGGGTCAGTTGGCTGTTCTGACTCAACGGATCAATGAGGGGTTTGCAGATCAAGCACATCTGATTCAACAAGAGCATCAGATAACGCGTCAAGCTGTTGAAGAACGGCCGGTAGGACTTCAGTGTCCTCTAGAAGTAGGCGAAGAAGTCACCATTGAAAAACCGGTGAAACATGAAGTAATGACCTTGGATGACCTGCCGCCGACATTAGAAGGATTAGCCTCGGCACAAAGCGATCGTGAAGCGAATCGTCAGTTAATACTAGCACAAGGTGGACTAAACGCTAAGCTAAGCATCGGTGCGCGTTCCACGGTAAAGGAGCCGATCGAGCATCGAGCGTTTGCCACCCGTTTTGCACCATCATCGGGTGCACCGACAGCGAGTGTCTCAGCGGTTAATGATGCGATCAGCACGCCAAGAGCACCGGTATCCTCGGGGGCGCCTTTGGCAGGTCTGTCAAGTGGAGGAATCAGCCTTACTGGGGTTCCCCGAGGCATTCGCCTCTTTAGTCAACGGATTGTGGAGCAGTTAGCCAATCGTTGTTTGGGGGCTAGTGCGCCCTCACAGGAGGGCAGTCATATGGCCGGTAGCCAGCGTTATGTTGAGCAGCTTAATCGCCTATTACAGGCGGACTTTAGTGAGCAGGTGCTGGCCTTAGCGGGGGGAGAGAAAGCGCGTTGTGCTCACTGTATAGCTGAATGTATTATGCCATTACCTCAAGCCTTTTCCTCGGTAGTGATTAAGGTTTCACAAGTAGAGGATGGATTTGATCGTTTTGAGGAGTCCAACGCCGCGGTGACGGGTACGCCCTCCAGTGATATGAGTCAAGTGGAGGTGCGTTGTGATACCTTGAGTGCCACGACGCCCCTTGATCGCGATACCGTTAACCTCAACTCAGCACAGGATAGGACTACTGCTATGCTTGAGGCTGATCCAGGGTATTTAGCAAGTTCACCTTTAGCGCTATCAGCCATCCTAAACGAAGCGACTAATAGGCTTAGTGTGCCCTACGCATCGACCGACACTCAAGAGAGCAAGTGCCTTGAACCGTCACGTTCAGTAGCCGTTAGCCAATCAGCCAATGAGCAAGCAGTCAGTGAAAAGGCCACCTCACGCTGGTCATTGGAGCAACACGTTGAGGCCGATGTGAAAAGCCAAGCACCGTTAACACAAGAGGTCATGTCACTGGATGCCGTGCCACCGACTTTGGCAGGTCAGGCTTTTTTGCAATCGGAGAGGGCCAAAGATCGAGCCATGATAAGACAAGCCGGTGGCGTAGATATCACCCAACAGGCAGAGACGGCGGCAAACGTGCCAGCGATGACTCAGCGGTTAGGGAGTACGCATCAGTCCTTGGAGGCGGTTTCCTCAGTGGCCAAAGTCGCACTGCCTGGGGCTGCGCCTGCTGACTTCACCGCCATACCAACGATTCACTGGTATTGCGGCCAAGGCAGTGAGGTCAAGGCCTTTACGCTGCGCATTGAGGAAAAACTATGGCAGATTGACTTTAAAAATCTGCAATTGCCGGTGTTTGAACCGCTATTATCGCAAGGGGTATTACTCTCTGCTCACCAAGCGGCCTATGAGAAGCTACGCCAAGCACTCACGCCGGTCGCACCAAGTGCTCAAGGGCAACGGGTAGTGATCTCAGGCTTGGCCGGCAGTGGTAAAAGCCGTTTAATGCAGTATTATCTCTATGAACAATACCGATCACCCGATCGTCAACCGTGTGTGGCTTGGCTCAGTGGTCGTGATGATGACACCTTTAGGGCGCAGTGGCGGGCGTTAGCGAATCAATTTCGTGCTATTGACAGCACGGTGCAAACGATCGGTGAGGATAGTGAGGTGATTAAACGCTGGTTTGAGCACCAACAACCCCACTGGTTACTCATTATTGATGATGTGGCCACTCGTGATAGTCAGGCTTTATTATCTCAATGGCCTTGCCGCGGAGGACATGTGATCATCACCACTCGGCTGGATAAGCAAGCGATACCGTCTCTTGCGGGTGAGCCCTTATCACGTATTCATTTATCACCCCTTGAAACCACGGATGCTCAAACACTGCTAGCAGCCCACTTTGGCCGGTACTGGCAGGTGACCGGGCATCTTAAAGAAGAACAAGCAGTGGCTCAGTTAATAGCGACCTTAGGCGGCTGCCCGCAGGGCTTAGTCCAAGCGGCGTTATCGATTCGCAAGAAAGGCATTAGTTTTCAGCGCTATATGGACCAGTTACAAGACGGTCCCGAACTTCACTGGCAACTGTTACGTGATACTGCCTTAGGTCAATTAGCCCTCACCGAGACGATGGCTTATACCTGGGGTCGTTCTAGGGCATTATTAGCGCAAGCATTGCATCAGTGTCATCCTGAGGTACCCCATCATGAAGTGATGGCGGCGTGGTTGCCGAGCTTGGCCAGTGATAGTGCTCAGACTCAGCAAGCCATAGCACTCCCAGTGACTGCATTAAAAGAACAATGGCAGTCGTGGTTGAGCGATCCATTTCCTCAGCTTACCTTGCAAGCCCAAGCGCTGTGGTTAGACTATGCGGCGTTATTGCCACACTATCTACCGATCCAGGTAGTGAGTCTCGATCAGGGTATAGTATGGCAGCTCTCGCCGGCAGCGCGTGCGGTGTTGGCTAAGGGTTGCCCTGTCGCCCCTGATCGCCTGGCAGCAACCGCCTCACCAGCGCGTGCTGAGAGTGAGTTGGTACCTCAAAGCGCTAGTGTGCCGGTCAATTATACCGCTGTGCTAGGGGAGTTTGCCCAGGTGGGGCACCTGCAAAGCGATATTTTAGTGCATCAACAACCTGATGCACTGACGGCCTGGCAATTACCGCCCGCCAATCCCGATTTTATTCCCAGGCCTTATGCGACTCAAGCCTTAGTCGATACATTAAAGGTAGTCTCCGACACCGACGATGCTAGCATCCAATTAGTACTGATGGCAGCCGTGGCTGGCATGGGCGGAGTGGGCAAAACCGAACTGGTGCGCCATTATCTGCATAGTGATGCCAAAGAAGCTGGTCAATCCTACCAGCGACGCTTTTGGTTAACGGCCACTAATCGTCAACAATTGATGACCCAATACCGTCAACTAGGGCTGAGTTTACAGTTGATCCAGCCTCAGTACTCGGATGATGAGGTAAAAACCTGTTTGCATCGTTGGTTACAAATTCATCCCGGCTGGTTGTTAGTAATTGATAATGCTGATGATTACCAGGGTATAGCTGCATTGTTGCCCCCTAAAGGGGGCACGGTGGTGGTCACCACGCGGGCCAAAGATCCGGGGCGTTTGAGTGACGCCCACATTGTCCGACTAGACGTGTTGGCACCTGAGGAAGCGCTGGCCTGGTTGTGTCAATTATCGCATCGGGAACAAGCCAGTTTATCACCCCAAGAACAAGCCGCTGCACAATCCTTAGTAGAGCAAGTCGGCTACTTGCCCTTAGCTTTAGCCCACGTGGGTGCGTATTTACGGGTGCAAACGACGGTCACGATGGCTGATTATCTCGCCCGATTGAATGCAACGCCGGCACTGTTACTGGAGAGCGAGACTCTACCACCCGATTCTTTCGCTCAACAGGGCGCCGTCGCTTGCGATGCTGAAGCAAGCGCTGAGGCGAGATCGCGGCAAATTATCAGTAAAACGTGGCAGCTCTCGCTACAAGCCATTAGTGATCGCGCCCGTGAGCAGGGGGAAGGTAACATGGCACCGCAGTTATTAGCGGCTTGTGCTTATTTAGCCGCTAACCGTATTCCGATTTTACCGTTGACCCTGTGGTTAAGTGGGGAGCATACAATAGATATCAACAAATTAATGCCCGCTAGCTACTGGCTAGATGAATACTTAGGACAACTGGTACAATATTCCTTGGTGCAACGGGATTACTTACAACCGGGCGTGCGTGTGCATCGGCTGGTACAACAAGCGATACGCTATCAGCTAGAGCAGCCAAACAGTGCTGATGAAGCGATAGCGCTATCCACTGTGCCCTTAGCAACGCACTTACAATGGTTAGCACAGGCTATCAGCGGTAGCTATGGAGTAGCCGATCAAGCGACACGAGTGGATGATGAAGCGATACGGGATTGGCTACCGGGCCTGAAAGAGGACAGAAAACGACAGGCTTTATTTCCCCATAGTGAGCAGCTGATTGCCCATTATCAGCGCTTACACCACACTCACCCGATCGCTTCGCATGATCATGTTGAGTTAGCGTATTTATATTCTCATAGTGCTGATAGCTATCATACTTTAGGCAATGACCATCAAGCAAAAGTGTTGTGGGAGCGTGCGCTTGCCATCCGGGAGTCGCACTATGGGCCGGATCATCCATCGGTGGCGAGCACGCTGACCAATTTAGGCACTGCGCTGGGGTCCTTGGGCGATGCGCCGGGGCAAAAAGCCCTGCTGGAGCGCGCGTTACCGATTCAGGAGCACCACTATGGGCTGGATCATCCTGAGGTGGCGAGCACGCTGACCAATTTAGGCACTGCGCTGGGGTTCTTGGGCGATGCTCAGGGGCAAAAAGCCCTGCTGGAGCGCGCGTTACCGATTTTTGAGCACCACTATGGGCCGGAGCATCCTAAGGTGGCGATCACGCTGGGGAGTTTAGGCAATGCGCTGGGGTCCTTGGGCGATGCTAAGGAAGCAAAAGCCCTGCTGGAGCGCGCGTTAAAAATTGACGAGCACCACTATGGGCCGGATCATCCATCGGTGGCGAGCACGCTGACCAATTTAGGCACTGCGCTGGGGGACTTGGGCGATGCAGTGGGGCAAAAAGCCCTGCTGGAGCGCGCGTTACCGATTCAGGAGCACCACTATGGGCTGGATCATCCTGAGGTGGCGATCACGCTGACCAATTTAGGCACTGCGCTGGGGGACTTGGGCGATGCAGTGGGGAAAAAAGCCCTGCTGGAGCGCGCGTTACCGATTTTTGAGCACCACTATGGGCCGGAGCATCCTCAGGTGGCGCTCACGCTGACCAATTTAGGCACTGCGCTGGGGGACTTGGGCGATGCAGTGGGGAAAAAAGCCCTGCTGGAGCGCGCG
>JAOBRC010240798.1:0-14414 GCA_027575255.1 Scolionema suvaense | reverse complement strand
CTGTCATTTACTTTCGTCAGGTTGAGGTTGATCTAATAGAAAAGAAGAATGTTTGATCATCTGTGAAGTTTAGAAAACGATTACTGCAGTATTATAAATTGTCGTACAGAACAAAAATCGGCAGGTCCCATCAGACTGGCAGAGGGAATTTGGTTGGGTCCGACACGACAAGCATTGTGTCCGTGATCATCAGACACGTCGTTCTATCAGATTGGTCGCACTGCTAGGTCTCAAATTTCAAACATAAAGCTGATTTGATGAGGATGTGTTAGGAAGAATATTATTCCAGTTTAAGTTTGAACAGAAACTGAAGTGTGGTTTGGTTCAATTTGATGACATCAGTGGAAATGGCCATTACAAGCTATTTATATACTGGGATCTATTCCAGACCCTAGGCATGCATGGAGAAAGTTAGCCTTCTTTCATCAGGAGAGCTCACTCAAAATAAAGACCAGGAGCCAAATTACAGACAATACTATTAGCTTGCATTACACCTTCCTAGGCACGCACCAGATCGCAACCATCAGTCGAATTTATCGTCTTTCCTGATTGATCCAAGTCCTCGAGGACTGACGTGCCTCTCAGATTTCTATGGTCACAGTGATACATCCCGGATGGGAGCCTGTATCCTTTGCTCAAAATCTACATCTTTGAAGAAAAGTTTCTCGGTCCTTAGGACTGTTTTTTCATCATCATTTTGTCTTTGCGCCATTGCTTATTTCTGTTAAAACCAGATTTTAATTCTGCTGTTTGTCTATCTTTCAGACTCCAATGGAAACGTCCTTAAGAAAATTGTCAATACTGATGCCAAAGAGGGCAAACCTCAATACTTTTACAAAACTGCTGATCAAGGTAAGGGATTTTATTATCATTGAAGAATGGGTAGATCTGGTATATTCATTCTCATCCACTCAAGGTCCATATGTCTATGCTGTAGAAATTATTAGTGAGGGTGCTCATAACAGAATTCTATTTCGAATTATTTATGTATTATTTTCTAAAAAGTGCGTAATAAAATTCATTCATAAAATTCAAAATTCATTTATCCATTTTTTACTGTGTTATATATCTTGAGAGAAGAGTAAGTTGCTATTATTCAATTTATTAATACACACCAAGTGCACGTGCTGATAGTTGAACTTGTGACGTCTTTGCCTGTGTGTTCCTGGTTTGCGTGTGAATTAGATTTGCTCATTGACAGTCTTATCAATGAAAGGCGAGCGATCACTCGCGCGCACCTCCGCACTCGCCTGCCTTGCTCAAAGAGAGCGATGTATCGCTCTTCTGACGTGCTGTACAGAGCGTCTCATCGCACTGCCATTTCAGAAGAAAATGTATTAGTCGTTCTATAAATAGTACTTCTGATGAGGAAAAAGCTAAAAAAGCTTGTTTTTCTGACTGATAAAGATAAAATTAACAGGTTACCAAAGGTTATCCATGGATCCCTGGTTGAGAAGTTATGGGGTGTAAAAGAACATTTTTTTGAACTGCTCCAATCACGTGCCACCGCTCCTCCAGAACTCTTGAGGAGAGTGAAATGCCGCTCGTGTGGTGCTTTACTCAGTGATAAGACTGCATTGATGTGCTAAATTGTCATTATTTACTTTAGAATCACCACATTGTTTGCGTAGGCACTCCATTCATTCTACCTGATGATAATTATGGTAGCTGTCATAAACTTTGCTTGTGTGAGAAGTCAATTTGATTACTGGATTTTGTGAGAAGCTCTTCTTTTGTAAGTTATTGCTTGTTGCTTTCAGTTATTAAGAGCATGAAGACTGTCCTGGAAGGTGATTCATCTCTTGATGCTGGTATGTGTATTAATCTATCATTCAAAATGCTGTGTATTGCGTGAATTTTAAGTGGTATTATAAGAGACACTGGAATATTTTATCTGAAGGGACCACATCCGATAGGTTTAAGGAAAATTTTGTCAAGATTATGAACTGCTCTGTTTTGATGCTACTACCATGAAAAAATGTACAGCTTAAGCGTTCCCATCGTCAATTATATATATTGTATTATATTGTTATTTGGGTTTCTTATGGATTTGATGCTGATGATCCAAATTTTTTAAAATGATTTATTTAAAACTTTTGCATGGAAGTTACTGTATCTCCTTGCTTTTAAAGCTGAAATAGTTCATATTTAGAATACTGGCGGGCAGACGGTTTGTTTTCAGAAATAAATTGAAAGCTTTTATTTTCAATCTTTTCATTGAAAACGACCCACTTAGGAGTGTTGTGATTAGTTTGTGTATGCAGAATTTTAAATATTAGGCCATTATTTTATGTACTGTACTGACTGTTGAAGAGTATGATCGTGCTCAATGTATCTTTGTGCTTGCATTTCCAGGCTTTGGCAAACAGTTCAACTGGAAAGAACCGGAAGACGGATTTGCCCTTGCAAAAGCAGAGTATGACTTAATACATTTTTGTTCTTATTTTTTGTCATGTACAAAACTATGATAATTATAGATGTATTTTGTTGGAGAAAATTTTACGAGAGAGTGTTTGTTTAGTTTTTTGTTATCACAAGTTAAAAATTTTTTTGCATGTCTCTTCCAATATTAGTGGAAGGTTCTGACCTTGCAAATTTTCCCCAGCTGATGTATAAAGAAAGACGTTATGCAATTCTTTGGTGTTATTTGCCGTGTTTTGCCTGAATTTCATTTCATTCCAAATCAATTATATTTGTAAATGCATATTATACTGAATGAAATGCATTTTACTTGTTGATTTCGAAGCGACCAGGCAATGATTAGTAGTTGGCAATTTTATAAGAATAATACTCATTAATGTAACAACACATGCTACTTTGCTTGAGTTGCTCACCCTCTTTTATGTAACTTATGTAACAGATGGGTTTTTATGGGGTCTATTATCGCAATAAAAAAAGCACGATTTGACCTTTGGGATTCTCTCAATTTGCTGTAACCGTGAATCATGTTGCGTGTTGAACACTTGTTTTATGTGTTGTGCATATTATATATTGGTTTGTTTTCTAATTCTGCTGCTTATTCTAGGTCAAAACCTATTTTAATGCTATTCCACCAGGACTGGTGTGGATCATGCAAACGTAAGCACAAATTTATCCTACTTGATGTGTGATAATTATGTTTACCTTGGAGATATTAGCTGTTCTTGCTCCATTGCTGCTTTATCAATCTGCGCTTTGCGTCCTGACCCAAGAATCAAATATATTGCGGAGAGTGGCAAGAATTTGTTTTTGCGCGGTCTGAAGTGCCCTTCGCTAAAGTTTTTGTAGCAACCTACGCCAAATACTTGCCTTCTCTGGCATGGTCTGTTTATTTTAATGTAGAGTTATGAGTTAGCTATTAGTTTCACACATCTATGAAACAAAAACCTGTTCCTAGTCTGCCTGTTTTTCTTCCTTTGCAGGGCTGAAACCATTCATTGCTTCATCCAAGGAGATGGAGGAGTATGCTCACAAATTTGTATTCGTTATTACTGATGTAAGTCATGTCACAGATGGTAAATCTTGTTTATGCTCTTATATGGTTGATGTGTAATTATGTCAGCCTAGCTTCAAAGGAATTTATCTCTGGCTCTGTTCAGTAGGAGGCTTTGGAAGCTTCATTTGCGTGGCTATCTACGTGGAGCGTCGAAATATTGATGCTCCAACTACTTTTGGTGTGACTGTCTTGAATGAACGTCAATATTGACCAGATTTTCTTTTTCACATTCATTTAACGTATGCTTCACAGGAATAATATTTTACAACACTTTGGAAACGCTTGTAGGAGAGGAAACTAAACAACTTTTTGATTTCTTCCTTTTCCTTCTTTCATGCTAAGAATTTCAAGCGGAATTGCTTTCTGTGTCTAGAGTTTTTAAAACAATCAAATTTGTTGCCAGAAATGTTTTCATAGAAGACTGTTGGGATAGATTACGCCTGCCTTGATAGTTTCAGTGAATGCTGTCCTGAATGATATTGATCTGTTGCATTTTCAGGAGGACAAGTATGTGAAGGGAGAGAAGTACAAAGCTGATGGTGAATATTATCCAAAGATCCTTTTCCTTGGTAAGTCAGATTATTTTCTTGACTTCGTTTGTCCGCTCTCAAACGTTAATCCAATTGCAAGAGAAAAACTGCTTGTGTATGTGAGTCTGAATACTGTTATACTTAAGTCAACTGCTGCCATGTTTAAGTCGAGTAAATATGATGGTCTGGTCGTTAGGTGCCACAGCATGCACCCTGTTACCAATTTCTCTTTTACTTACGTATCATTCAGCTTAACTCAAATTGTTGTATCTTCTTGAACATCACAAAGACCATTTCTGGAGACGCAAAAACATTGGCCTAAAATTTTACTTATTTGAGCTCAGACTATAATATGGCCTTGATTTGGTTTATTAAATGCTGACTCCTATCAAGATTTTGATACTCCAGGGCCTAATCTAGAAACTTAATTAGGCACTGTTCATTTGTGACTAAATCAGGCACTTATTATCAGCGAAGTGCTTGCTAACTGGCTCATCTGTGTGATTTCGGAGACAAAGAGCGTATTTGGAAGATTTTGGAGAGGGGCAGTGTCCAAAGACCAGACTCACTTTTAAAACTGATAATTCAATTTCATCTTTCTCATTATAGAACTTTCTTAGTGGCTGTTATGTTACTTCTCCTTGGGATTTCCTTTCAGATAGTGAAGCTGACTTGATTGAAGATGAAGTGAATGAGGGCACTCCACATAAACATGTTATGCATTATTATGCAAACGGTCAGGAAGGTAAGACCTTGCCCATGCTTATCTGTTTTGTAATTGTATGCCTAAGGTAATCTATGAATGACAAAATATGCTTGCGGCGTCAGGTGTTTATTGCATTTCAAGTCATTGATCTGATTATGTGGAATTCATTTGTTTTCTGCCATATGAAATTTTTTTCAGAATTTAGGATTGTTACATGACCTTTTTATTGAGTATGCTGATTTGAGCCGTTCCTCATTCTGCTTTTATCCACAGCATCAGCCTACCTTGCAAGGAAGAAAACATTTTGTCGTGAAGTGATACATGTGGCAAGGAGCCTTTTTTGCTTGTATCACGTCAATACCCCGTCTTCCTAGACTTAGCTATGTATGGCACCTTTATGGTTTTGGTGGTCTGAATATATGTAAGAACTTTCTGAATAAGAGAGATGGCAGCAAGCAATGAGAGTATTCTTTTGAAATATCTCCTTTAAGAGTGTTTTGTGTGCCGAAGGTAATTTTTGTTCCTGTTTTTCTTTTGCCAAACTGGCCTAGCGATACATTACTGACTAGTATCTTATGAACTGCTATTTTTAGTTTCGCAATCCATGAAGCGTGTTTTCGAAAAGCTTGAGAAACGGAACAAGGCCTCTGATAATGGTGAGTATGTTGATTTATTGTTTTTCTTCCTCACATGACAATAATTCATTTATGAAGAATAATTTATGAGGCTCTGCTTATCATAGGAATGCAATGTTACTCTGTTAATCATGGCTGCATTGAATATGTCATGAGGGCGACAATGTCATTTTGTAGTATTTATGTAAGGTAGTGTTAATAGTGTGCAACTTGTAATTTCACTTATTGTTGATAGGTTAATATCGTGAACACACATAATAATAAGTTAATATTGAAATTACGTTCTAGTGATGCTCTATATATTTGTAATTATTACCTGCTTTGAGGAGGCACAACATTGTGAAATGTTACGAGTGACAGTTTAAGGAGCAGAAAAATTGATGTGGAAGGTTCCCCAAATTATCAACCGTGATACCGTATCCAGATCTGCTGCAGTCATGTTTGAGGATCTGATGCAATCTATTAGAAATGATGTCCCTGTGTTGTTTGTTTTAAAGGCGAACAGTGGTCAAAAATATAGTTTTAATAGTTGATAGAGCACAATGAATCGTGAGATTTCTTATCAACATCATAAAAAAGGCTTGCGTATTTCTGGAAATATTTGCTCTCGAAATCTAGCAGCTTCCATCATGCGTTCTCCAATCTTTTGTGATGCCATGGACTCCATTGCTAAGCATTGCGGTTTCCTTAGTAACACAAAAGCTTATGTTACTTCTGATCTTAAACATATTGCTTGGATCTATGATGAAATGAAAGAGACAACCCTTTACAATAATTCAATGTTGAGTATTTTGGAAGCAATATGTAGATAATTTGAGTATGACTCCAGTGAGATCATGCATAATTAGTAGCAAGGTAGTTAAGTAGCTGCTGGACTAAACATCTCCAGAAGTACACAAGCTTCTGTGGCAAAATAAAAGCTGTGTGTCATATTTTGTGATGTTCAGGAATGATTATTGCCCAATTTACTCGTTGATATATAGCTACAGCTCTTTCTAGTAGGCCGCAACCAGAATTGAAAGAACATGGCATAACTGTAGTTGTTTTTATATACACGTATCTTATTTTACTGACAAAGTTAGAAGCAGGTAGATCTTAGAATGGTCTAGAGGGTTGGGGACAGTTCCAAAAGGTTGATATGCAGTCAAGGGTGTTGGCTTATTTACTATCAGGAGAAGGTTGGAAGACGCTGTATTGTCAATTATATAATGAATTTTTCCAATATACATGATAAATAATTATCAGTATGCCTATTAGTTGTGCAGCTAAAGCAGCTACCGAACAGATATACATACAAGACATAAGTACGATGTTGGTTTTAAGGTAGAGTAGCTCATTTTGAGCTGGATTTACAATGGAAGGGTATTTCTGTTCTTAGAGATCTTACGAGTTTTCATGGTTGTCTGGTTTAAATTGTTCTTTTATTATAGGATTTGGCAAGCACATCAACTGGGTGAAATATGATGAGGGCCTGAAGATTGCTAAAACAGAGTAAGTGCTGTATGGCTGTGTTTTCCATGATTTGCATGTGGTGGCCTGGAGAATTGCAGGACCATTGCTTCATTACTACCTTAAGGGAAAAATTTTTTGGCTGGAACAAATTTTCATGGTCACTGCTAAACAAAGCTATTCTCAGGAATAAATTTTCACGGTCACTGCTAAACAAAATTTTTGTGGTTGAACATTTTTAATAAATTTTTGGGAAGTTATTTCCACCTCAAAATAACATTTTAGTGTACTTACTTAATCTTATTTCAAAGGTAATTGATCAAAACTGCGTTATTTTTAAGATTTTCGTAAGTTTTCCGCATTTTTGGTTGAATATACATTCCCTGTTCAATGGAGGATACATTTTGCGGGGATTAACTTTTGCGGTTGAGCATTTTTGGAGGTAAAAAAGGGAATTTTATGTAGAGGGTGTGCCCAAAAACCACTAAATCTGCAGAATTTTCTTCCCATGAAAATATCTTCCCTTAATGTATCGGTGGATGTATGGGTATGGACTAGATTCTGCCTGAAAGCATTGGCAAAACTTTGGGACTGTTACTTGCATTCTACGACCATTCATTATCATTGTCACCATCATCATTTTTTGTATTTATTTATTGTTGGTTTAATACAGAAGACATGTAAAACGCTTAGAGTGTTTGTAAAAGCTATTCTGTAATAAGACCAAGAACCAAAGTAAGAAACATGTATACAAATAAATGCATGCGTTAGTACATAATGAATGAATGAGTGGATTGATTATATTAGGCATTGATTTTAGGAAAAGGGCTCAGTGGTTTAGGATTTGTTAAGTCATGCCAGAAACACTTGAGCATCATTCTTTTGGCTTATGTTTTTTCTATGATTGTTGTTTCCATACGTAGTATCTCTGTGTATACACATTTTGGTTAGAATGGCATACATAATGCTGTTTTGGCTTAAATGCAAGTTGCTTCATCACTTGAAAAGTATTGAAACCCAATTAAAATCTCTTGGACTTCATTGTGTCACTATCATACCACGGTGATTCTGTACAATGTTGAATTCTCTGCGAAAGGCACTAATTAGCCATGTCTGATTCCATATGTTTGATATATGGTACTCTTTGAGTCAGGTTGGCACAACTTGTGTGCACTGTTGATTGTTACATTCAAGGAATGGGATGCAGATATTTTTTAAACCAAAGAAGTGAAATTTGGTAAAGTAGAAGATGATGGTAGCCAAGACTTATTTGAGATCTGTCTTGTGGTGACTGTGTTGGTTTTGATTTCAGGGGCAAACCAATGATGGTTCTGTTTCATAAGTCATACTGCGGTGCCTGCAAAGGTAAGTTGTGATTGTCCTATGAGGAACGCTTATTTTCTGATCTATGATTCAATTATGTTTAATATTATGAAGCTTTTACCAGTGTTTCTCTATTGCCCTTATAGTTCCTTTGTCTTTTTCTGCAATGATCTGGGTTTTTGAGTTTCATATATTCTTTTTTTTCTTTTTCATCCTTTGTTTCATGTGTGTTATTCTTTTTGCTATCTCTTCTTGTTGTCAGCTATGAAGCCGAGAATTCGCAACAGTGAAGTTCTTGGAGAACTTTCAAAACAATTTGTCATGGTCAACATTGGTGTAAGTGTGATCTCGCTTTTTATCATGCATTATCTAAGTTCAATTCCTGCATTGTGAAATTTGACATCCATACTGTATCTGTGACGATGACCTCATGCAACAGGGATAAAACACTTCAGAAAATATTGAACTACTCTAACTATTGACACGACTATGGCAGTTTCTTTGCTTTACTGTTTTTAAGGATAATTTCGTTGAATCAGGTTTGCATAACCTCTGTATTTTCTCAGGATGATGATGAGCCTGATGATCCTCAGTTTGACCAGGATGGTGCATACATTCCACGAATCTTCTTCCTTGGTGAGTTGGTCATCCTTTTTTTTAATCTCATGGTACAATCTATCAAGTGGTAAAGTCTACCTGTCTATTCCTTTCTTTGCATCACAGTGTCTTCCTTTCCTCCAAATCCTTGTTAGTGTATTACGATCAGCAATCTGCTGTGCTTTTGTTGCTACTGCCAGTTTTCTGTGATTTCATTTCCATTTCTGGCTTTCTTGTGTTTTGTAGATAACCATGGAACTGTTGAGACAAGTATCTATAACAACGATGCTGAATATAAAAAGGCACGATTTGCATATGGAACTGCAGACACAAGTAAGTCAATTTAGTGTAGCTACTTTATTCTTATGTGATGGGCCCATGGAAAGTTGTGTTCTCGGAAACTTGTCAGACATTAAAAAAGTCAAGGAGTGTGAAAAAGTTAATATATGTGCAACTTTTTTAAACTATGTTTGATTAGTAGAGTCTTAGGCAACTGTGACTACAGACACTAATTAAAATCTGGATTTGCATTGTGGCAATTGTTTTGTAGATAAAGAATGGTTCACTTATCTTTAAAAATATATGAACATTGTTTGTGTGATTGCAGTTCTGACTTTCCATCATATTGTTTCATGATCCTGCTCCAAATATTATCATTGCTAGTGCTAGTGCTAGTGCTGCTTGTCGGCTACATTTCGACACTTAAACCTATGTTTGCTGACTAGCGAATAAGGTTGAGTGCATGCACGGAGCATTGACTACCTGGCAACGCTTTGTTTTTCAAGACGAAGCCCACGATGCGTAGTTAGAATTTCTATCTCTTTGCACCTGGCATATGTGCCGTCTTCAAAGATCAATGGTAGGAGATTGGCAGTGTATCAACAGAAGCATAACAATTGCAATTCAAGTCCTTTCATGCGAGACTGATATTAGAAATTGTCGCATTTCCAGCATGAAAAAACATTTGTAACAATTGGCCTGTTTAGCACTGATGCCATAATTGATGCCTCCCCTAAAATTTAATGTGTGTTGTAGGATTTCCTTGTTCTTGTAAGAGTATTTGATCAAGCATTGCATTCTCCTGATCTGAACATGATATACCGCTCCCCCATTCCCCCTCTCTTTTTTGCTCTTATGCCTTAGAAGAAATTTGTAAATACACTGAAAAGCTTAATATACCTTTTCGTTTTGCTCTCTCAGTCATTGCAGCTATGAAAAAGGCACTGGATATGAAGCTTGGTCAGCGCAAAGAAATCAACGACCATGGTATGTGAATTATATTAATTGCATCACTCTAGATTGTGCCTTTCATACCAAAGCTTCCACCTGCACTTTAGAGAGCAGCAATCGGTATTAACATGACAAGCTGATTACAGATGTTAAGACTTGATAGTTTTTGGTGTAACAGTCTTATAAACATATTGTCTATTTGATTTCACGTTTGAGTTGGACACCCTTGTGGAACTACGTAGCTACGTGTATATGTCCTGCATTAGGGGTATTATATGTTTGAAAAGTAATGCATGGCTGGCGAATTCAGCAGCATTTCTCTCGGAGCTTTATTATTTTTTGTTAAATCTGCTCAGAAGTTTATTTTGAATTTACCTATGATTGCTTAATGTTTCTTTGGCTGTACTGGGATTTTGTTCTCTAAGTGATGCGTTCAGTGCACCTCTAAAGCAACACATTTTTGTAGGATTCGGCAAGCATATCAACTGGATGTCATATGAAGAAGGACTGCGTGAAGCAAAGAAGAGGTGAGAGATATTCCCTCCTTATTTCTTCTTATGCAATATGTCACATCAATCTGGATATAGATTTAGTCATTAGTTTTTCAGGGCAATGTAACATGTATCATGTGCTCATGTTCTTCCATGATATCGTCTTGAAATCCCTTATTGGTTTAATTTGATTAAACTTAATGGCCTTTTATATGTGAACAAAACCAACACTGGTTTGTGGTAATTCTACATTAATTCCGTATCTTCTTCCTATATCATTCTGAAGGTGCACATAAATTATGTATGAATGATATAAATGGCGTGTACCTCAGGTGGTCGTAGGAGAGTCATGTCAGGAATCTGTACTTTTATTATAACTTGTGTAGAAGGGTGTTCCGTCCTTAGAAAAGGCACTGATACCTTTAACTGTATGTTTATGCCTCTACCAAGGATGTATGGGCTCCTGATAATTATTAATATGAAAACCTAAAGCAAATGAAAAAACTGAACTGAATGTGTGGAATTATGTCAGAAATATAATTAGGATTGCATGATTTAGCTTACTCTCTTTCAGATGTAATTAAAGAATTAGACCAAGTGCCGAATTTAGTTTTAGCTAGGTGATGCAGATCAAAAGAGGCTGGTATGACTTTATTTAAAATGATCATGGCACAATATGATGCATCTTTTTAGCTGTTAATGTGTATGCTCAATTTTTTTTAGCCATAAAGTGTCAATGCTTGTGTTTTACAACGATTACTGCATGTTTGCTTCAAGTAAGTCACTTTTAAGTATTTCTCTGTTACTTCTTTTGGGTTTATGCTTGGTTGTAGTGTAGGGTAGTGTTTAACTGTCAGCTTTAACCAAAAGGTTCTTTAAAAGGTATTCTTTAATAGACAGACTGTTTTTGTATTTTGGTTTCTATCTTGGTCATTTTATTAATGTTGTATGTCAGTAGGTAGTAGTTATGCTGGATGGGACACTTAGTAAGCAGCAGAATGCTGGATGATGCATGACTGTAATATTGCTCAGCACTGTGGATCAGAACATTCTTGTAATCAGAGATCTGGTATTTTATATTGGGTATATTACTATTGTTCCTCCGATTTAGTCTTCCATACTCATTGTTATCAGGTAGACAAATTTCCAAGGTAGGCACACCTTGGAAGCCACCCCTCCTCATCGTTCTCCCTCCACCTCTTTGACTACACTGTATACTACTATTACTACTCAAATTATCCCGTCATAGAATTAATTGTGAAAATATTCAAGATTCAATTTTTGTGTAGTATTGTCTCCTTCCTTTCAACACAAACTAGATGATATTATTGAACATCATTTAGACGATAATGTGAGCCTTTTGACTTCAGATGGTCATGCAAAATCAAGATGGATTTAGCTGGTCTTGAAGTTCTATGAAAATGAGAGCGTAATCTGTGTTTAATAGAAGGGGGATCAGAAATTTTACAAAAATGAATAAGCGGGTAGAGAAGGTCTTATTGAGCATGGGGGGAGGAAGGGGTCGCAGGAGTATTCCTCTGAGAAATTTCGTTTTCAGCATTTTCTCTTCGAAAGTAGTTAGGCAGCCTTGCTTAATTGTTTCGAAAATGCTACTAGTTGGCTTGTCTGTGTGCCTGTCATTGCGATTGAAGCATCGTTCTTTGTGAAGACTGTTTGGTTGGATCACGGCCTTATTGGATACTCTCACTCGCTAGCCAGTTCATAAGCACATCATCTTAAGGTGACATTGTTAAATTTGCATTTTGTGCAATTAAGTGTCAACTGAACTAAAACATTGCATGCAGATGGTGGATAACTTTGTTTCTTCTTTTTAGCTATGAAACAACAATTCCGTGACTCTAGTGAAATTGCTGAACTTAGCAAGAAATTTGTGATGATTCTTATCAGTGTGAGTTACTTGTTTGATTTGCATGTGTTGGAAACTGGTTCTTGATCTCCGTGTATTGGTTGTACATAGCTTGAAATGAGCTTCTTGTGCACATAGGGTTGTGCGTTGTGTGATTTTCCGGACTGAATAGATTGATGTGGGAGTTCTAATAAAATATATCCCATACATGTATGCATAGCCTTGCACATTGCACTTCATTGGAATCAATTGTAGAATGAAAGTGTATACGTTTACCCCAGCCCCATGTGCTCGCACGTTTTTTGCTGGTAGGCTCTTTATCAATTATTGTTTAGGATCAACATTAGTCAACACACATTAGTCAATTTAAATAACAGAAACCTTCTTCCAGTTTTAAAGCGGTACCTTAATAATGTTTTATTTTTTGAATGCATATCCTCATGATTTTATTTTTGGTTGTAATATTTTAGCCAGATGTTTTCAAAACAATTGTTCCTTAATGTCAAATCAAATTCAGCCTAACTGTTTTGTCTATGACACACAGGAATGGGTTATTGAAAGGGATTGGAATGTGTGCATAGAATATTAAGATAGTCCATTATAAATGGCAATATCCCACATATGACTCGGTATTATGGATCCACATAGGCAGGCTAAATTGTAACGCGTTACTGCTCCAGCAATCAGCGCACTGTGCTTTATCAGCTATCACCAATGCATTAATTTTCTTTGCTCCACTGTTCAAATGGGTTCCGAGGGAATACATCTAAATTGCTTGTCAATTATGAACTGGAATTTGGCTTCTTCAGTTGTTGTTTTTGTCGGAGCTTGTTTTTTGTTCTACGCTACGGGTTTAAATGTTGGGTTATTATTACCTGAGCGCTTAGTGTCTGTGATGTACTGGCTTTAATTAATCTTTCTGTTTTTATATAGCAAAAGGAACAGCTTGATCTGAAGGATGAAAAGTTTGATGTAGACGGGCTGTATACTCCTCGCATAATGTACATGGGTATGTTTCAGGAAATGCTGTTTACTTTTTTTCCTTGCTTAAAATATTGAAGGAAAGAACTATTATCCTGCCTGTGGTTTCTAGCAAAAAATTTCAGAGTTCACTCAACATTGTGAACTGGTTGTTTTGATGATGAGTGAAAGTTGTTATACGAGAAACTAAGATTTTTTTTTAATACCAGCAATCGTAGAAGCTACCAACATAAATAAATTTGGTTCCTAATATGATCGAACTGCATTGAGATGGCAACGAAAGGTTATAAACTAGATATAAGATTTACAGTATTTTTTATTGATTTTCTTAAAATTGTTATATGTTTTCCAGCTTTATTCTTTGCCTCTCAAACTTGAAGCAGCATGGATTGGTTGGTTATTTGTATAGTGGTTCTAAAGCTGTGTTTTTGACGAAATCCTAGTAAGAGTTTGGTACTGACCCTATACTGCTTATGGTGTGAATTGTAATGCTGTGATGCAAATTGATTGTGAGCATTTTAGTGAATGAAACTCTGACTTATAACTTCTACAAGAAGGAGCGATCTATTTTTTAGCTTCTATGGGAATGCTGTGTTTTTACAGGGACATACTTGACATGGTTTTGAATAAGAAATAAATGTGAAAAAAACTTCAGGCTCAGATGCCCAACATATGAAGAAAGATGAAGAAACATGCTTAGGCACAAGCATTAGCTTTAGTGCAAGGAACAATCCAGAAATGCTGTAGCAAGGCCCCTCTGCCGAAGCCAGCAAAAAGTAGCACAATCACCTGTTTAGCTACATTGTGAAGTGTACCTTTCTTTGGGAAACGGGGAGGTACAGGAACTTGCTGGTCAACTTAAATGTTTTATAAACGTTTGAAACACATGCCAATTTGAAAATTTTGAGAAATTTGGATGCTACTTGGTGTAGCTTGCTGTTTAAAAATATTTCTAGTTCAAATCCTTTCCATTTTGCTGGTGCAGTTTTTATTTTAAATATGTCTGAAATTGCAGTGCCTTGAAGTTGATTTTTCTTTTTATTGCTTTTGATGGCAGATCCTGACCAGAACTTGCATACTGAAGTGAACAATACTGATTCTTATTACAGCAAGACAATGTTCTACTATTC
>JAOBRC010240687.1:0-14416 GCA_027575255.1 Scolionema suvaense | reverse complement strand
ACTCTGGAGAGGAATGAAAAACTCTCCCCTGTTACAGGGTGGATGTAAACTGTCGATGACAAGGACAGGAAAACCAAAGGGATTTGAATTCCATTTACATAAAAGGCTTGACATTCCTTTTATCTTCACTACATGAAGCATCCTAGTAAGGTCATGGTAATTCTCAATTCTCGACTGTGGTCTTCAGGGAGCTAAGTCCGGCTCTGGCACAGCAAGTAGTCCTTGGTTCCTGATAGACACCTCCCCCCAAATAATAAATTCTTCTATTTGTCCACAGGGAAATTCCTCCTCCCTGGCGACTAGAAGTTCCAGAAATCTTCACCCAAGACAAAGGTGCCTCACAGAGTAGCATTACTTAGTTAACCAGAATATTAATTGAAGATTATAATGAACTCCAACTCCACTCCAACAGAATTTTGTATTTCCTGCCCTCCTTGATTGGTACACAGAGGAGTCTTCCAACGTCCCAACAAATAGTATTTTATTTTCCTCAACCCCCAGCTATTCCAACAGCCCCCGGCAATTAGTGTCTGAGGATTCTTCCAACCCCACCAGCTATTGTAACACCCACCGAAGAGTAACATGGCATTCTTGAACAGGTCAAAAGAATAACTAACATACACATGAAGAAAAGTGACTCATAAGCAAAACCTGCCTTTTGGTAGCTAACAAGATTCAAGATTCAAATATATTTTCTTTCAAGTTGAAAACACACAACATATTATTACAATGAAACTAAAAGATACAAAAGAGAGGGGAAAACCACCAAAAGCAATTGCTAATGTAGTGGTCCACCCAGATGAAGGGGTTCAGGTTGAAGTCATGTTGACTTATTTGATGAGTGTAACAAGCAATACGATGGTGCTGACGACCTATAAGGATAATCGATAATTTAAAAATGAACATAAGATAAAAAGTTATGTAGAAAAGCAAATATAGATGTAAACAAAAAAAATTACTCACAAATGCTATGTTTAACATCCAATATATTGGTATGAGCACTTATATCCTATTGATTCATATCCATGAAAAGTGGTACAAACTTGAGGAGGTGCTAGCGTTGGAGTAGCAATAGATCTTAGAGTTAAACCAGGAACAAAGAATTTGAAGTATGATTTGAAAACAGTGGGAAGCATTTCATTTTTCCAGTCATGAACAAAATACCGTTATACCTCGAATAAGCGCCCCTCTCGAATAAGCGCCGACCATAGAAGTGAAATTATTGAATAAGTGCCCTCCTTCGAATAAGCGCCCTCCCTTTAATCTGCGGAAACCAGCACCAACTCAAGTTTTCGACAAGAAAGTAGTGGAAAAATGATTTATCAAGAAACGTTGAATAAAGACAACAGTTTGTGTTAGATTTCATTCTTGCTTGTATCACTTTCATGATAAGAACACGGGGATTTTTTACTTTTTAAAATTGCTAGAAAATCTATTTTTAAATAAACGCCCCCCTTGAATAAGTGCCCACCTAAACGCACCAAAAATTAAATTAGCGCCCGGGTGCTTATTCGAGGCATTACGGTAAGCAGCGCTTCAATTCGATGAGATCATTGAGAAGCAAAGTTTTAAGCTCAGCAAATAAAGACGAGATCCTGGAATCATATTTAGCAAAAAAATAGCCCGAAGCACTTTATTCTGGAAATTATTTACTTTCGATAGGCTAGTTTTTGCAGCAAAGCCCCAGACCAAAACAGCCACAAGAGAGATGCGAATGGAAAACAATATAATACAGTGATGTTAAGTTTGTTGGAGGTACATAGCATCTGGCTTGGTACAAGATGCCCATGGCACAATTGAGCTATTTCGCCCCCCCTCCAATCAGTCTTTATACATCCTCAAAAATCCAGGCTACGGAGGGTTAACACACGACTTGCTACGACGAATGCTATCTCTGTTTCAGTTAAACAGAAACTGAATATGTTACTGTGTTCATTCATTTCAAGTAACGCAACTGGTTTGATGATAATTCCCAGTGGATGCTAATGAGGTGCAGCTTTGTTGTTTTCGACAATATAAAGACCATCTCCAATTGACTTTAACAAAAGAACAATAGAATTATGGGACTTCATCCAAAATTTGAAGTTTTCAGTTCAGACGATGTCTCGATAAACTTTTTTGAGTTGTCAGCAAGTATCAACGCGTAAAATTTACTGTTCATCGTTTAACAGTGGAAAAACTACCGGGGGAGGGGGGGGGGGGAGAATCAGCCTCCCCCAGGCTAAGTAGGGTTAAAACTGCAAAAGTTCTAGAACATTTTGAAGAATGACTGTGGCGTTGAGCTAAAACAATCTTCGATTCCTGCAGCAGTGATGGCATGTGTCTACTTCCATACTGACGGAAGTGCATTGATTAGCATACATACGTAATTGAGTTCGCCATAGCTGAATTGCAGTCGTAAATTGCTCAGAAAATCTGATGTAAAACTAACTTCATGAATGTTGGATGCTGTGCCAGGAAAAAGTACAGGAAGTCTCCATGCCTATTTTTTAGCATTTTCAGATGAACTTTACATGATTTTTTGCTGGAGGATCCCTTAAAGACTAGTCTGCAATCATCTAATTCAATTTTAGATGATAAAATAAGGAATTCAGACTTTTTTACATTTAATGACAAACCGTTCGCAAATAACCAATCAAAAATACATTTGTCTAATGGTCTTAGGAGAAAATAAGACATCAGGTGTCCCCAGCAAGACAGGTCTTTGCTAACATTATATTTTTTGATGGACATGGTGTTTGAATTGCAACTCTGTTAAAGCTTCGCAACTAAAACTTGATAACTCTCATCATACTTAGCATGTTCTGTACATACACTACTACCATATCAAATCAATCACCAATTCAGCCATACAACATGAACCTTTTAATTTTGAAACCGTAGTGCTCCTCTTGGCAGTACTGCAGAAGTACCACACTGTTGATGGCAGCAAAAATTAGGGGAATCAAATAGACAATATGACAGTGGAATACAAGGCAAACACCGAAACCAAGAAAGAAAATGGCAACTTGCACTCTTTCACAGTTTTAATACACAATGTACAAAACAAGTCAAGCTGTAGGAGGAAAGTCAAACTTATACGCACCCCATGTCAAAATGATGTATGCCGATTTTCATCAAGCTGTCTGTGTCTGTGGGTTGCAGTATAGTAACTGTTCTGAAGTCGTCCATTGCAAGGATGACATCACCTTTCTACAAACAATCAAAATTATATGTCAGTCAGAAAAGTGCTCAGATTTGAGTGAAAACTGAGAGAAAACATTCATGCACTATGAAAAAGGAGACACAACATCATCATCAAAGTTTATAGGTGTATTTCGAAAGGTTTCTTAGGGCACTAACCACTTATCATCAAGTTATTCATAAAGTACAGCCAATATGCACTTATAATTTTTAAAGCCAAACATAATTTGCATCATACAAAATCCATTATACAGGCATACAAACATACCTCAAGAAGAAGATTTGCCCTTCTATAATACAATTCGGCAGATGATGGTTCAGCCTTGATTGCCTAGAATAAAACAAGCGGCAACATCATACAACACTGCAGATATATATCAATTCTAACAGAGAGATGAACTTTAAGGCTTGTTGGTAGAACCAATGGATCACAACAAATTATTCAAAAATGAAATACATAGGATGAAATGCATGCAAGCAACACTAAAAAAAAATACCTTCTGTGAAATTTGAAACTTGCTCTACCAAGGAGGGATGTAATATACCAGAACAGGTAAATTTTTAACAATTCTCATGCAGCTGCAATACTGTTTACTCACAGCTTTTGAGCATTGAAAGGACCAAACACTAAGTTTAAGTTTTGTTTCCTCGATTGACATTGCATTTCCAGAGAGCTTTTGACAAGTCAAAAGTTTTGGCGGTAAAACTTGTTTTAAATGCAAATACTAATCAAAATCATCTCTGCACTTGAATCCTTGTTGGCAGCCATGTTTATGGCTTCCAAAAATGAAGCAAAAGCCATCCCAAAACGGCCAAAAGTGCTAATCGTCAAAAAATCACATTTTTGAACGCAGGTCAACCTTCAAAACAATTTTAAAGAGCATTGCGAACTGCATTCACTCAAGCAGAAGGTTGTGGCAAATCAGTTGCATGAAGTATTTATGCATTTGTTGAAGTGACGTCACGTTACGTCAAACGAAAGGTGAAACACGTTTTTGAGCAGCTGATTGGCAACTCCCTTGAATTTCAGTTGACACGAAACCTTAACTCTACCCTGCTTACATAAAAAATAATCTATGAACAGCTTTGGAAAAAAATCGTTGGCACAGATTTTGAGAAAACCGACCTCAAAGTCGTAGTACGGGAAAAGCCCATTTTTGCTGCTATTTCAAGGGTGGTTTTGCGAATGAGATTTTTTTTACATAACACCCACAAAAACCAAACCAGTTGGTTGCCAAAATTATTCCATCTGGCAAAGTAGTTCCGAAGTCGTTAGCCATATGAAGCCATCATATGTTGTCCATTTTGTGCAAAATTGCACAGATTGCATCTTTCACAGCCCGAAAAACAACTTTGAAAATTTCAATAAACTTGTTTTGCAAGCTTTTTACATCTGCAACAAAGTCTTACGGGATTTTGAAAAAATTTGTAGGCAAGGTTTTTTAGAGAAGTGCTGTCGAAGTCGTTATATGAAAATAACCTCTTTTGACCATTTTCCGAAACCAAACCTCATAAATCCAAATTTCTACAAAAACATGCACTAAGATAAAATCGGTTAGTGACAAAAAACAGTTGCACCTTTGCATTTTGTAATACCTGTCGCATTATATAATAAACCTCTCGCATTTTGTAATAAAATCGTCACATTTTGTACTAACTCGAGCCATCGCATTTCGTAATAAAATCGTCGCATTTCGTAATAATTTTTCCAATCAATATTTTACAACAAATTATCATCTTGGCATGCCAAGTTAACAGCTTTTTGTTGTTATTTAGTGACTCCGAGACAAGATTGAAAGCTATATTGTCATTCACCTGCACAAACGACAATAGAAACAATAGAAAACAACGGGAGCTATCAAAGACTCAATCTGACACATTACAAGCCAGTTTCTAAGTTGGATGTAATGTCAAGGTAACAGCAAAAATTAGGAAAAAAAGCCACAGTCATCCACCTGTCTAAATGGCAATAACAATGATAGAGACCATGGCAGCTACATCAAGGTTCAACCTAACGCATTCTAAGTGAGTAGGCAAATTGGGTTTTCCGATAATCGAGATGGGTGGCAAGTTTGATATAGTTCTAAGTGATTCTTCTGTCACTGTCTTCAATCACCAAGCAATACACTTTCAGTTGTTACCCAGTTAATGCGAACTAAAATTATTGATTCTTGTGCCTTATTTCGAACACAACTGTCTAGGGGTGTAAGCACACAATGAGCAAATTGAGTGAGAACAAGGATGTATAAAAGACTTGTGATCCATGCATGGCAAGTGATTACTGCATCACTCTAAAATTAATAGCTATGCGTCGTAACAGCTGAGAAGGAGTGCAACCAGCACATCTGATATCCTTTCAAATTCTCACTGAGTGCCTCACAATCATATTATTACACGTCGCAAAGTTGCAATGCTATAACTTAAGCCATTTGAGCGTACCTGGAGAATTTCCAGTAGCACATACTCCCTCTCGTTAAAACAGAGTTTGATCTTCCGTTTGCTAATTTCTCGTACCTTTAGAGTGGGATTTTCAGTTAGATACTTACTGAACTTCCGAAATTTTAGTGTAAACTGTACTTAAGCTGGGCTGTTTGAGGATCTACTGTATAACGGCTGGAGGGAGGGACCATCATATCGGCCTTCTCGATATCTTCGGAATGGCACATGGCATAGCCATAAAACTTGGAGGTTGGAGGTTTAGTTTGTAGTTCTTGCTGAGAACACTCCAAAATACCCACTTTGACCCCTTTCTTCGTTCTACGGCCTTCATAAACACAAGTTTTGTTTTGAGACAATGGGAATGTGTAGTAGGAATGGGAAAAATTGAAATTCGAAATTAATGCAAATTAATGCAATGCCATGCACGCATTGTGTTGCACCACAATGTTACAAAAGGCACTCTGCCTTCAATAAGTAACAATGTTATGGAAAAATTGACGCATTTTAGGTTGCAGTCATGATCCACCATTTCCAAATGTCTCTAACAAAGGGAAATTTTATTTTGGTTGAGACAAGCCTTCTTTACCAAATATTTTGTCGAGGATTGTAAGCCCTGAAGACATTAATCGTTCACGTTTATGGGTTTTACCGGAAAATCAGGACAATGTGCGACACAGCAGAATGCAATAAAGGCATCAAATTCTTTAGTAATAGCATTATTAATGTCACCTTGAAAATACGTGGATGCTGTGATGTCATTAATGACGTCAGAAACTTCTTCACATCCATTTAAAATAGCGCCTAATAAATCACCTAGCTATATCCGATTTTGTTTGCCTCATCCAAAACGTGGAAATCCCAAACGAATGAGTGAAAAGTTGAATAACCGTGGTTCTGACTTTAGGCCGACGTCAGATGGATGTCGGCATCTTTGAGCGCCCGCAGACTTCTTGATTTTGATTCAAAATTTTGCTTCCAGTTACTTTCCAGTTTAACATTGATACTAACTGCTAAAGTTTAAAAATTATCCATCAAAAAGCGACAAATTTTTGACATCGGTACCCGACATATGGACTTGAAAGCTGCACAATCCGAAAAACTACTGAAATAGGTCCACTGCAGAAAAACTTAATGATAGGATCACAACATACTTCAGATCTCCCGTATTTGCAGACATACAGTAGATGCAGCTTTAGATTCTACACAGTCGTTAAGTTTAAGTTTTGTTTCTCATTCCTAAGGGATGACCAAACGGTTTCCCTTGGCAATGGAGGAAACAAAAACTAAACTTCCGTTTATACAAAATAATATTTTGATGTGAAGCTTCCTGTGAAGCCAAGTAAAGTTCCTCACAAGATTTCCAAGCTTATGAAGGTGGTTTTCTGGCTCATATTCTGGTCTGGAGAATTTAGCTGATACGAGATTGGGTTTTAGGGTTAATCTCACAAGGAATCTGTAGCATACTGAAATCAATCAAGATAAAGAGCATCTTTGTCTCAAAAAGTGTGAAAATGTCACTTTTAGCCAAATGCCAACATCTCGACTTTGTCAAACACTCTACAAAAAATGTCAATGTCATCAAATTTTGCAACATTGGCAAGTGCCACACTGTATTTCCCAAATGTTTGCATATATATGAATATTGTAATTCAAACAAATTTTTATGATTCCACAGTACGAGTATTCAAGTATCTTAAACTTTAATCAGGGTGTAATTATCCCCAAATCGATTGTCAATCAGGATCATCAAAATGCCAAACCTAAAAAAAAGGGTAATAACAACTGATACAAATTACCTGACTATAACTAGAGACAGCCACACCAGCATCCCCCTTCTTGTAGTAAATCTCTGCCCTGAGAAGTAGATAGGCAACATAAGACAGGTATCCTTATAGAGTATCCTCTTAAGGAAAATATTTTTAGGCAAAAGTGTTGAATTTTGGACTTGCTGATAAGAACTTTGTCTGACAAAGTTTCACTCTACAGTACATTACAGGTAAAGTGGCTGTGGACAAAAGTTGTATACGAATGTAGGAAAAAATCAAATGCAATTTCAATAAGTGCCCTATATCTGTGTAAAGGAATATCAGTTCCAGGAAGTGATCTGAATAAGGTGCTGTCCACACTGAAATCTGGATCAAACAGGACAAGCAATGTAAGAATGGATGTAGCTGTCATTGCAGCGATCTCGCCATAACTCTGCAAAATCTGACTTTCAATTTGGTTTTCAGACACAGCACTTCAATACATCCTTTGATTTAGAAAAAAACGCTTCTGCGTACTTCAGCTTTCCACACTGCACAAGTTATAATCTACAGCAGTATATGAAACACAAAGAATGGAAGTTACTCCGAAATACTCAGGTTTTAGTCACATTTCAGGTGTAGCGATGACACAAAATAAAGCATGCAGCTAGTTATCATCTCTGACACAAAGACAAATTAGATCTCAGTTACAGAAATCCAGAACTTAACACAGTCGTTTCTAAATGGTACAGGAACATATTCTCACGTGAAAGCATGTAAATAAGTATCCAATATTCACACGCAAGTAGGTTTGCTTAAGATTGATATAGTACAGTCTGATTAAAACAAGAAAGCACAAAAAGTTCAAAGATGCAGGAGAAACAGCTCAAAGACTACAAACTATAAATGTATAAAACTGCTCAAACTGTCAAACGTTCTTTTCCAAATATATTGGGAGTATGTATTAGCTAATGAACTTCATATTGTAGGCACCAACACTGTATAAGAGAGTTCATACTCAGCTTTTACTGATCTAATAGTATATATATTGTTTGTAAGAATGAAATGTAACAAGCAAGGAGCGTGCAAGGAAATCTCATGGCTTGAAGAAACCTCTCACTGTATCTTTTAATAAACAAACTTGGTTCACTATTTGCATATAGACCCCACCGATTTCTACCACTCAAAAGCCTAACGGTTTTTGCATCAGCTACTGTAACACACTAATCAAACAAATGAAGGACATTGTGGGTTACAGCCTAAAATGTGACAGTGAGACAGCCTGAAATGTGACAGATAAACTTACCTTGATCTCAATGCTTTAACATGCTTTGGGTTGAATTGAATAATATAGTTCAAATCAGCCAGGGCTTTCTACCAAGAAAACAGTAAGCGATTATTATACATCTTACATTATGAAACACACTTTAAAGACTTCCTCTTATGCCAAAGGAATGCACTTGGGAATAATAAATTAGGGTCTACTTCAGGTCTATCGCTCTACACTTATCGAGGTTAGACCAAACAAAATTGCAACCTAATAATGGTGTACACACAAAATAGTGACCGATTCGTGTTTGCGTCACGAGCGACAAACACTAAGATGGAGTCTTGAGTCTGATTTTACAGTGAAAGTACAGAGAAAACATGAAACAGAATGAAATTAGCAGTTAATAAAGACACAATCCGCCATATCAATACTCAAAACAAGAGATAAAAACCTCACAACATATTCTGCACAAAGCTTTTCGACCTTCAGGTCATCCTGTAAGCACCTGAGGATGACCTGAAGGTTGAAACGCTTTGTGCAGAATATGTTGTGAGGTTTTTATCTCTTGTTTTGAGTAAATTAGCAGTTATGATGGAGCTTAACACGTTGAGTACGGAAGGATATTGAAAAATCCTTAAATTTCAAGAAAAAAAAATCAAAATTTGACGACTTTCGCAGCCACCAATCGATGCAGTCAGGGCGACTTGTTTAGACAAAAAATGTTCAAAATTTAACGCTCTTTCTGATGAACGTAACGGCTTTGCTCAAAAACCCGCAGGAGTGCTTGAAATTGGCCTGTGAAGATTGGTGCCGGAAATTGGGCCCAAAAGCGAGAATACTCGTCCTCCGTACGCAACGTGTTAATAAAGATGGAAAACACTGAAAATTACTACAACACATAACTAAAAATGAAGCATGTTTCAGATATGAGGCCCGATATTTAAGCATGCCAAAAAACCATCCCGGACAGTATACTGGCATGATTTTTGTCGAAAACATTAAAAGGAATACAAATGCCAATTCTATCATACCAAAAACATCAAATATCACGTAGAGCTAGAAGTGGAATGTCATTAACACATCTCAAAATTCTTTCTGAAAAGCCACGAAAAGAGTCCAAAAAGATCAATGGCTTGTTGTAAAATGATGTATATACTTGGAAATATGGCCACATCTGATTCCATGTGAATGAGATTTTACTACTTCAATAGGGAGACATGTTCTTCCCTACAAATGCAAGAAAAGGTACCAGAAGTTTGTATCAACATTCAAAATTATGTGTATCGTGTATTGACCAGGCAATAACTTTTTGCATGCTATTCCCTTTCACACAAATAGCACCTTATTCTATTGATTTCTTCATGCCTGAACAAGCTAAATAACGCTTGGACAACTAAGTGCTCTAGAAAAACGTGATTCAGAAAAGAAAAAAATTTAGGTCAAAATATCTGCTTGATTACCATACGAGAGCATTAAGTAAAAAAAAGCATTTCTATACATCATAGTGCTTCACCATAAAAATCAGCAGAATGATTTTAGACCGGAGAGCTAACTTATCACAGCATAGATAGCAGAGACCAACCGTGATATTTCCTTCAACAAGGAAAATTAGGTGTCTGTGCCAGTAAGCATCCAGCAGGCGGGGTTCCAGACTAATTGCCCTGCAGAGAAGATAAAATATTTTAAAAATCCGTATAAATTGAAAAAATTAACTATGGGCAAAATAAGAACACCTCCTCTACATCAAAGTGTAGTAGGCTATATTTCAATCTTTCAAACACAGTTTCATGTGCAAAAGCACAAGAAAGTCATGAAGAGCAAACGCAATGCGTTATGGAAAAGAAAAGAAGTGAAAATTTAGCGAATTGTAGTAGACTGCTATCGACTGATTCCACAGCCGATGAGAATTAAAATGAATGCTGTACGGTGTGTCAGTTGTAACTGCTTCAAAAAACGGCGGAATCATATTCCTTACTGCACTGCAGAGATCTCCATAGTATATAATGTAGACTGAAACCCTGCAGGTTCGAATTCATTGTCCACATTCATAAGAGCAGCCCAGGTTGAATTTTTACAGACATCATAATCGCAACTGTAGATACGAGTAGATAATTGTTGGATAATTGTATATAGCACTTATTACAGAATTAAGTGGACAGAAGATCACATGTGGCTGGCAGTTTTATTTCGGTGAGAATACAGAATAGCACAGCAGTAAAAGTCACAGTAGACTGGGGTGAAGCGTCTTGTCTACCTCCAGAAGTGTGAGCTCCCTTAGAAGGCTTTAATGAACTGTGGTGCTAGAGCAAGGTCATTTTTTTCTGTTACTAATATTGAATGGGATAATCACTCTCTTTCTGTGATGGATCTACGATTCAAAGAGTGCATGCAACAAACAATATCAATTTGCCCTTGCCATATAAGGGTACTCAAAATGTACATCTGCGTTGAAAAGGTGTGATGACATACAAGCCACGACCAAGTACTTGTCTTACCGGTTTAGATCAGTCAAAGCGTTCATCATGTCGCCAAGCTATCAACAGAAACAATAAAGCTCCATAATCACAGTGCATCTCCAGAACCTTCATATCGACATAATGACTTCACTAAACATAGTGGTCAAATGTAAAAACGTTCTAGTCCATTTTGCTGGATAAAACGTTGACTAGAACTTGATGAAAACTTATGTTTAATAGCGTTTATTGCAACTCTTCAATCCTAATAAAAACAAAATGAGGAATCGGCCAGTAGCACAGGCCTACTAACACATTAAGAAGACAGAGCGCTATGTTCATGGTTGCCCTTTGACTCTCTATTGTTAACCAATAGTTGAAAATAGTTAGAAACAAATAACTACACACTGGTATGAAAGAATTCAAATCCCTCTTGAGTCACTGTGTAGTATCAGTTTTGGAAACGTATTTCAGTACTGCTCACATACATTTTGACGCCAAAAATGAGTGGCAAATCCATATCTACAAATACACATTCCATGTCAAAAAATAAAGAGGCTGCTACTGAAATATGCCATTACTTGAGAAGTGTGTATCAAAAGTAAAAATGTTTCCCTTCTTGTTCCACAAAGTGTGAGAAGGAACCCTAGTTTTTGAATGGTACTGGAAGTTCTTCACAAAGAACAAACCAGGATAAAGGTTGAATGAATTACCTTTCTGTAGCAGGCACCTCTCCGACAAAAATGATATCCAAGCATAGGTGAATCAGCAGACGCCATCTCTATCCGTTCAGTCGCTTTTCTTATTTCATCATGCAGAGTCTGACAGAGAAGAATATCAGGCAGCACAACATTAATTACGCAGTCCATCATTCACATGTTTGCTGTGGTCAACTAACGCTGTACTATTTTGTCAACGAAACTCATGACAACATTTCATACAAAAAGCCATTATTATTGCAGGCAAGCAGTATATAGTATTTGCAGTATTATATTATAGTATTATATAGAATAAAGAAAAAAAATATAATCATATGAGGAGGCATTACTTTTTAAAAGTAACGCCTCCTGATATGATTATATTGATGCACCAAAAATAACCTTTTACCAATGGGATATGTGCTCTCCTTATCACCTTAAGTGTCAAACTGAGACATATCTACAGAAAGAAAACCGATACAGGATTTCCACATAAATCAAAGTTACCGTAAGTTTGCACTGATTCTGAGAACTGGGCGTCTCAGGCCTCATCATATTCAAATCCACGAACTCAACTTGCCCATCTCTGTCATTAGCACTGGAAGGACAACATATAAATCTTTTACAATACTCATCTATCTAGAAAGGTTCTTACAAAGCAGAGAAGCTATATGAAACATGCTATAACAATCCAATGTTGATCATCCGGTTGTAACCAAAATGCAAACCGAGATTCATAATAAAAATAATGACGGAAATTTTTCAATAATCTGTGCCAGGCAGTACTGCTTAAAAAAACCTACGAACCTACAAACCTATCAAATTTAAAGGATAATCTTTCAATCACGTGCAATATTCCACACCATGAAACACACAAATTTTGCATCAACTACAATTCCCACAAGAAAAATAATACACTTTCAGGCCAACTAACAAACCTTAGCTCACTGACAGTAGCCCAGTCATCTTCTAAACAAAACAAATTATAGAATTAGGGAAACTCCAGCAAATTCAGTCAAGATTAAAGACACTAAAGATAGAGACAGAGTTATGTACATCAAAGAAAAAACATTTTTACGCTCTTTTGCACACCAAAGTACTGTAACTCTCTTCAGAAAAATAAATTGGGAATTGCATGCCGAACGCTACTTTTCTCACAACAGTTGCGTAGTCTCCATATACCCACCATAGTGACCTTCTACACAAAAATTCCAAAAAAAAAAAAAAAATAGGCATAGATCTTGCAAACTATAACATTTTTGCTCACCTACATCAAACAAGGACTTTCCAAATAGATAGGTACATAACACAACATAGCATAACATAATATACAGTAACATAACATAACATAGCATAAGATAGCATAACAAATATTGTAACAATTAGGGGTTTTCACACAACTAGTCCCATGTTTAACAGTGAAAAGAGTTGTATGAAAAAACTAAATTGTTACAATAGTTGCTATGTTCAGAACCTCTCATATTTTGGATAATTCTCATTGGTGCGGGTGGCCTAAAAAATGCCATTTTTAATGTCTGTCTCTTCTTCCTGTCGATCTTATCTTTGTCTTTGATGGTCTCTCACTTTCAGGTTCTTCACTCTACTTCCATGAACTTCTCTCTAGTCCAAAAGTGATATTAATCACTTACCCTCCTTGTAAAGGAGAGCAAGATTATGGAACTGCAGCTAATGGTGGTTACTATCACTCTTGAACAAGAGCGATGGCTATGAAAGTGACAGAAAATTGAGGGCAAAGAGAAGGCCAGATTCCTTCTCACAGTTTTGCTACTTTTTGTTAAGAAACCACTGCTTTCCAACTACAGAAGTAAAATAACAGGCTAAGTTGATGTCACCAATGCTCGAGAGCTCATTCAAAATCCCTCTCTCATTTGAAGCATTGATCTCTCAAAACAATCAATCATTGAGGAGGTCAACTGCAAAAGGTGACGTTCAATCGCTCAGATTTGAATAATGCGTTAAGGTTTCTCAGTCAACATTATTTGACGGACGAACTTTCCTCATTTTCTTTTATGGTTCAACATGATTCAAAATTCTAATGTGCAGCAGAGAGGCTACTATACTTTTATTTAAGCATCTCTAAAATGTCCATAACAGTAAAGGTTTACACACCTCTCACAAAAACACGTTTGAAGCTATGAGCCAAACTTGTATGCTTACAATTAACTTTCCCTCAAAAGCATCCTTTACAGTAAATGTCACTAAAACTACCCTGATATGATGGTAGATTGACAAAATTCAGATGCGTATCCACAGGTCAAGGCTTATGCAGCTTGAAAGTATGTCCAAGACACAGAGGTTTCAAGAACACTAACCTTCATCATCACTTGGAGGATAGAGTTCGTCAAACCAGCGATACCAGTATTGTTCCTTGATCCAAGTTAATTGACCATGGGATGGGCTAAAACAACAAAGTATGACACATGATAGATAGCGAGCAGTACGTGTCCCCTTTTTATAAGCAAAGTTCAATTTAGCCAAAAAAATAAATTAATAACTTCAGCAAACCGCAAATAGATAAATAGATAGATACACTATACGAGACCTTCTTTGTTTGATGCCTGTCACTACCTGTTCATGTTGATGTTCTTTGGTTCATGCTACATTTAT
>JAOBRC010240576.1:0-14417 GCA_027575255.1 Scolionema suvaense | reverse complement strand
CATAGACCAGCTGCTCCAGCTCCAATAACTGCCACTCGCAGTACGCAGGTCATCTTGATAGGTTTCCCTGATCCCTTAACTCAAAAAGTAACATGTTAAATCCATGACAAGCACGTGCAGAAGAACGAGGAAATCACTTGTAATAAACAGGCTAAGTTGCTCTATAATACATTCAAAATTCGAAATTGTGCAATACGTTTAGGAATTCGAAGCACAAGTTTTAAAATGCTTGGTAGTTCACACAACAAAATCAATACATGAGAGCAAGATACGCACAAAGAATGGTAGTAATATTCTCATTCAGCCAACAAGAAATCAACGTAAACTGATGGTACAGCATCCAAGATGACAATGACTGAAAATCAGGACAGTTTTGCTACCCCTATTCAAAAGGCACACAACTCTTCATAACCCACACATGCCACACGAAAGAGATTGGCGGCTGGGAAACAAACAGAAATATGGCTTACCCAGACAGCCATAGAACTGACATCTTCACAATACACAAGAAGCTATGCAAAACCCTGCAACTTTGGTTGTCTATAGCCATGTTGAAATGAACAACAATTCACTATAGATTGATAGCACTCAGCGAGCAGAATACACACACAACATAACTTTTATTGGCTGCTAATCAGACATGCTAAACTCCATAAAAGATTTTTGGTCTACTAAAATACAAACAATGCATTTATGCAGTCGTGCCTCCTAAGTGAAGTTCCATTATCGTCCACAACTGGACACTTTCCCCACGTACAGTTTTGTCTGATAAATTATCCAGGACTTCATTAATTTGTAACAGCTATAGTACATGATACTACCAGAATTAGGTCATCCATGTTCAGAGATAAGTACCCTGACAAGAGCTGACTAGAGACAATATATAAACTGGCTGTTTGTTCAAAAAAAGATTCAAGCCTACGCTGTCAAACATTGCTCTGTGCACATAAGCTTTGCCTGTAACTAAGTCAGGGTAGCCATATGTTGCCCTTGAGAAGCACTACAACCTAAAACTTGATGATCAAAGGCTCCTAAATTTACCAACACACAATCTACAGAAGCAAACATTTTGACAATACCCCTTCAGTTTAATTTCCATTTATAAACACAAATGGCCACCCAAGCTGAACAGTTGACATTCGCAGTCTTATCACTAAACTTTGATAATTGATTTTCACTATCACCCAAGAACACAGAGCAGATAGTCAGGAAATCACAGCAGTGCTCAGTTCGTGCAGCCTTTCAATGAAACATGGGCCCAGGATATAAACTCGTGAGAGGTAACAAGAAACCTGAGTGCAATGAGTGACAGGACAAGAAGTATGTGACGACACTGCAAAGTACCACATTCCAAAGACGTCCATTAAGGGCGACATTGATTTCTTCCCTGTTAACTGTACCCACTCTATTTTGTGCATGAACATGTTTTAATTTGAGAATATAAAAACTACCAAAATTGATGACCACAGGCTTCCTGCAGCAGTAAACCACAAACAAGGAAAATTTTATAAAAATTAGTACCAAGTGCTAGAAATAACACCTGCCACCAAGACTTGCAACTTAGACATAAATTTGAACATTCTTTACATCACCTTTAACAGAGCGATGTTACCTTTGCTACGGTAAGAATTGCAATGAAGTCTGTAGCAGCGACCCTTGAGTTCCAGAAAAGAGTACCATCTTTCATATTGTTCAAAGGATATTCCTATTTCAAACCATTATGGGAGGTGTCCTGCACGCAATCGTTGATAGGAACATGGTGCTAAAATACCCCAGGTCAAGTACACTTAATAGCAATTTGAAAACAAAGTAGCTACGTAACGGAGAGCAAGAGAGAAACTGTGATCCAGTCCAACAGTCCTATAGATAATCTTCCTTTTTCAATAGCGAATTTTTTAATCAGAACATAAAGTGCGAGTTTGGTACCTACAAGATCCTTGCACAGTCATCAGCGTATAGTACTTCCAATATTGTTTCATGGAATGATTTCTGCGAATGTCATTACGCTTCACTAAAAGACTGTTGGACCCGATCAAATCGTGGTCAACGGAGTACCAACAAACATAACTGACTCGCCTCAACTGAAACAATTCATAGCAAAACAAAATGTTCAACGATCAAAAAAACTCATATGAATAATCTCCAATAAGCAGCAATTTACGTTTCATTGTTCTGCAATGGATGGTAGCGAAGTCAAAAAAAGGATATGCTTTGTTCGCATGTATCTGTTTCACACACAGCGTCGTTTAACCAATGCAGACATTGCCGTGAGATAAGTTGCTTTTGACTCAGTCACCAAATTCCGTAAACTGGGTCATGTTTTGTAACTGTTGTGCAAGTGAACGCGTAAAAAGGGGGCTGTGACCCCACACAATAACCTTCAAAGGGGTGTCTCTGGTAAAAGAGGACAAATATGATTCTTTTGAATTAACTGCTGACAAGCAGCCATGCAACCGACCATCCATCCATCTTATTAAGAATAAGAAATAGGGAGGCTGCACAAATGACTTCAAGGACGGTGAAGTTAACATCATTCGAACGATGTGCTTGATTTCTACAATGTTGTTTTGAAAAATCTACACTGTTGAAAAGAGAAAGACACAGAGTTTCCCTAGAGCAATCCACAGAAAATGCAATTTTCGAACATGCTTATGTAACATTGCCATCGCAGATTTAGCTTGCTCGGCGCACTTAACCGTTAAGAAGATACATCCACAATGTAGGTCAAACCTTCGTACTACAGGTAGACCAACAATAGACAATATTTTAATGTACAAATGCTTCACAGGAAGCTACGTATACATTGGCTACAATAGCCTCATAACAGTGCTGATTGGCACCTCAATTTCGTTGTTTTATACCTATCAGAGACAGTGAAGCATTTCCAGAAGCACGTAAGAAGAGACAGTCAATCATCTCCACACGCATCTACGAAGAGATAAGTTCAGACATGAACTAAACTCGAGGTTGTAATAAAGCTAGGATTGTTACTCCTTACTTAATAAGATAAGGGCAGCCAACAACGCCGACAGCAAGGACCAAACTGAGTACGACACCCAGGAATCGTTGCCAAAAGATCTTCACTACACACAGATTCCGTCGAAGATCTACTGCAGTGATGGTCTGAATTTTGAATATGTGTGTGCAGGATTTATCCAAGCAGTTTCTGGACTACTGTTTTTGTCGGAAAATTGAGTTTGCAGTTTAATTCTCACGGTCAAAGACATAAGGAGGGGCCAGAGTAGTTGGTCTGTTAATGTGACATATGAGATGAGTGTTGTGAGCCTTCTTGTTTAGGGCAGAGCCTGTAAGCTCTAGCTATGTGCTGCGTGTAAGTAATGTGTGAAAGACTTTTAAAGCTAGGTCAGTAGAACGCCAAAGAAGATTTCATAAAGATCGCCAGAAGATATCCATTGCACATAATTACGGTATGCAGCTTTCAGGAGGCTTGCATGGAAAGATTGAATTTCAAAACTGAATCTTGATTAGTCAGTTGATTTATTGCAATTTGTAATCTAAGCTTGTCCAATTGCTATATCACTGCCCCACATTGTAACAATATATCTAGTTAAGAACGAACCAAGAACACGCAAGTACAGGATCTCCAATGGAAAGCGAAGCAACAAACATCAAAACAGGGGAATAGGCAGTGCTCATTTTTTCACGTCGGCCAATGCAACTTTCTTTGCTAGCAAGAACTAGTTTGCCAACGTTATCCATGACTACTATCTAAATGAAATATTTATGGATTATTCAAAGCATGTCTAACTTGCCTCAATAGTCAATAGTCTTCTCTGTTTAAAGGAGAACCAATGTCAAGAAATAATTTTAGCTCAAATGCTAGAGTCATACAAGAAGATTCAGCAGTTTTGTTTCCCTATCGCATTTTGTTTACCCTGTTCGAACCCAACTTTGGCGACAATTTTATGCCACGCTCGTCGCCATCTTAGAGCTTCAGCAGTACGAATGAAGGTCTGGGTTCTAATATTATGATACATCAGTGACATCAAATCTGCTCCAGCAACAAAAATCCTCAAAAGAATATGCAAGCATGTGTGAAACCCTGAGCAAGACTGATTCTCCTATACTTAGGCAATAGGTCTTTACCTTCCTCTTCACAAAGTAAGGATCAGAAAAAAATCAAACAAAATTGAAAGTAGGGTACCACTTCATACAAAATAGACTCTGAACATAGCCTCGCGCAACGCAAATTCACTGCTTGTTATCCTCTCTTCGCCTTTGCTACCAAAGCTTGCCAGAGGGAGTAAACAAACAAGCAAGAAAAATTGTTTCACCTATCGCAAAATCTACATTCGAAACCAATTAATCAATAGCCTGTTGTAACTACAGATTCCTAATCTTCACGATCAATTCGATAATGTTGTTTCCATTTTTAATGTCAATATTGGGATGTGATGGTTTCTAGTGAGTCAAATAAAACTTGCTTGTGTCACACTCTGATTGCAGAAATTACACCATCATCGAATTTCAGTGTCTATCCATGAACGTGATCTCATGAATTTTTTATATGTTTGGCAGACGACGTTGGGTGGAAGATGAGATTTAGAACTGGTTGCGAATGTGGATATCCAATTGTAGAGCTAGGCTTGAATTGGTGTAACTATCATAAAACCAAGAAAGGCCTAGTTTTGTTGAAAGGTAGGATAAATGAATATCAGACTTTTTTAATCTTCTGTGCTTAGCTAGGCTTAGTCCTCATGATTCATACTTGAATTTTGTTTCTTCCCTATGAGTCAACACCATAGCACGCTTAATACGCTAAAGTAGGGTTAGCAAACCTGTCCTTCAGATTTAGCGTGGAGCGTGTTCTACATCACGACTTCAGCTGCTCTGCAGAAAACCGTGTCGATTTCCTACTGCTCAGTGTGGAAAGTCCAACCTAGATGGCTACAAACGTGGCAATGCTAATTTATGAAAAATCGTATCAACCAAACATTGCTGACCTTAAAAGTTAGTGTGGACGACATTTTCTTATCGTTATCTTTCATAGTAAAAAACAACGCCCCTTAGTTCTCCCTTAACCCTATCCAAAACGGCGTCATTTTGGCGGTTGTGGTCCCGGAAAGGGGGGGGGGGCAATAGTGATCTATTTTAAGCTTAATTCTTTACCGTTTTTGCTAAAAACAGTTTCTTTTTTATGCAAAATTTAGTCTACCGGGCTATGACAACGAGGTCATCACGTTTTCAAGGAGGCACCCTGCAAATTTTTTGGATCAATGTACTCCTGGAAAAGTTTGATGATTGTCGCTATAGTTGTTGAAAAGATATTTTAAAAAGTTTTGTAGAGGGACCATTACCCCCACCCTTCACCCCCAGTGTCGATAAGGTTAAACTTTGGCAGCAAGCCATCATTCTTGCATACGATAAGCGCCAGTGTCATGGGACCAGACGAAATATAGTCGGATGCAGATAGATGACCAGATCCGGGTCCAACAGGAACATTTAAGAATTCTGTTATCTTTGAAACTTAGTCGCTGGAAAAATGCTGGCAATTGCAGTCATCCGTTATAAAGCCAACAGCAACTCTTTGAAGCAACCTGTTTTCTTGAATTCCAAGGACAGGATGAGTAAAACCTAACATGCACAATTTAATTGTCATCAGTGCCAGCAGATATTTTATTGAAAACATTGGAATGTATAACATAAGTTAAAGAAAGGAAAGAAACAGAAAGTGAATTTTAAAATGAAAGACATATTTCCATCCTAGCATTTGCAACAAACAGGCAAAACATACAGATGATATCAAAACAGCCAAATAGCCGATAAATTACGCACATGACGCAGAACACAAGAAACTACACACATCTTCGCAATATGTACACAGAAGCACATGAAACTGTCCTATACATCTACACAAAACACACGTCCATTCTATAGCTCAATCTGTCATTACATAATTTAATTGAAATGAAAGCACAAGAGCAATGAGCAATGAGAAGCCTATACCCTGCTGCCACTGCAGTAGTTCTTGTAATGTAACCTAAACCACAAATATAACAAATAACAAGCCCTGCAACAACCAGAATTAGAACTTTCTACGTCATGAAAAATGAATCGAATAAATGCCGAAGTAGGCCAAATCTGTTATAGCGAGAAAACACGCATGTTCAGCTTGTGGTTCAGCCGACAACACTCATTATGTTCATAGAAAGGACCAAAGTAAAACAAAAACACCCTGACAAAAAAGGCATCATCCTTGAGCAAAGGGAAATCAACCAAGAACAGGCATAGAAAAGCTGCCATCAAATTCAGTGATCTGTAAGAGCAAGTATTGCTTGAATTCAGCTAAGTCTACAGCTAAAGTCGAAGAACATGAAACAAAAAGAAGCAATAATCCATATTTCCAAAAAATAGTAGGCCAGAGGACAATCTGTATGTTGCTCAACTTATGTAGTTGGCATAACCTTTAAAATTTTTTAGAATTCAAGTGTTTATCAACCGGTCAACTGCTAAGAAAACACGTGTGATTCCCCTCAGTTATCTTCCACTGCTCCATCACAATTTCTAGATCAATTCATGCACAACTCTAATTATCAAAAACTCAACATGCTTCAACTACAATTCAACTAAACAGAGGTGAACATAAATATTACGGCTTGATGCCCTCACTGAAAAGATGCATAAATACTACCATCAGACAAATTCATAAGAGATCAACAAGAAACTCGTTCCAGAAATCACGATCAGGCGACATTGTGACATGAGTAGCATCATGTGTTTTCAAAAAGTAATGAATTTGCCAAGGAGCTATTTGTACAGGGACCCAGCATAATTCTTTTCTTAAGTATCTCAAAAATTTACTCTATAAAGGTTTTCTGGAATAGTTGTACATGTGCAATTAAAAAAAGGAGCAAAACATGGTGAAATATGCAGCCACACCAAATTCACAGATTCAATTTTAATTCAAACAACGAAGAGAGTATTCTAAAAGAACATAAGACACAAAATACAAACGTTGCAGTAACTGCGTGCTACCAACCAATTTTATTTAAATACGTCACATACGGCCAGTCGTATCACACAAAGGGCAGTCGCTTCACATTCTTGCTCGCACGCTCCTCCTCGTATAGTTGTTCTTTAAATTGACTGATCTTAGCTGAAAAAGGATCAATGTAAATCAACGGGTTAAAGGATGCCTAGAAACAAAACCTGATTCATCCAGTCGAAACGCAGTTTGGAGACTGACATGAACTTGAAATGATTACAAGACTACAAATATTGAAGTTTGATTCCTTTAACCCAAGACACAATAAATAAGAACCTGTTCAATAAAGGGACTAATTAATAGCACTACCTTAAGGAGATTTTTTTTGTGTGTGTGGATTAATTTCTGAGAGTTTTGCAAATTTCTGCTAAATTTGCACAATTAAATCCATGCAAAATTTATTAAAATGATGCCATAAGCTGACCAAAGCCAATACAACTAAGTTCTCGATCATTAATCGATAACACTTTGCTCGGACTGATTCTTTCTCTATATGTGCATCTCAATAACCTCCTCCATTTCTTTCCGTGATACTCACTCGCTAAATTACTTCCACGCAATTTCTCTGCAAATCTCTGATTCACAAAAATAATTCCATGCAAAATGCCCCAAAAATAGGACTCGCAGAAATAAGTCCACAAAAAATTTATCCCCTTAAGGTAGTCTATTTTTTCATATTTCCTGGGTAAATGGCACCTTCAGTGTGCCACACCTGCTGCTGCAACGTGCACCTACCTTAATCCACTCAAATTTCGCGCACATCGAATTTTCACTGCAAGCCGACGCGCGAATAATTGATTGCGGGAAGATACCTATTTTTCGCACATTTGGGCGCGCGAAAATTTTCATCAAAGGAGGTGCACGAAAATTAAATTGACCAAGTACTCAACTTTGTTTATCTTGCCTGATCATCTAACAATACCGAGAACCTGCGAAAAAGTTGAAACGAGCGGGGGGAAATTGGGTAGCCAAATCACAACTACACATGAGTACCTACTTGTAAGCTGTTTTTTCAATAAATCAGTCTGCTTTTCTGGATTAAGCATGCGCGAAATATTCGAGCTTTATTCTTCTGCGCGAAAATTAAATGCCTGAAAATAAGATGCGCGAAAATTGAGTGAATTAAGGTACCTAGAGTTTATCCACCTTTCTTCTTGAAGAATAATCCAAAGGCTTGTGCTTGAGATAGGGACCTGTCCTGGTGACATGTAGCTTCTTCTTCCCAGATATGAGATTTCACAGATGGATAGGAATTTTTCTAGAGGGATAACTTTCAATGCAGGCTAGTTGATCAGGGATCTCACCAGAATTTGAAGTAGGTGGCTAGATTGAGGAAGTAGCCGGCGCAAAGGGGGTAAAATTTAAAATCTCACTATATAATTCACAGAAAATTGACTAAAATTAACCGGCGAAGTTCGAAAGTAGCCGGGTGTTTGTGTTGCCTACCGCCTGCTACTGAGAACCCCAGTTCATTGAAAAACATTGAGTATTTCCGAGAAAAACGTACACAAATTAAAAGTTTGGTTCTAATGAAGAGCTTTCAAAAGGACAGTTCGTGGGTTAGTCATTTTAGGTTGCAATACTGCCGATACTTTTACTCAAATTTTGTTGATTTCACCGAAATCAAGCCAACGTCAGCAGAAAATGGTCCCACTTCAGGTCATAGGGGCCCAGAGAACATACAATGCTAGTACTCAACAAACATTTCCTTGTTTTAGCTTTCCAAATTTCAAAAATATGCCTCAGCTTCTATGCTTTGGTTCTCAACCCTAAACAGCCTGTGATGATATTGCGCCAGCAATCGTGAACTTTATACAAAAACACTAGCAATCTGCTTCATCGGACTGTAACCGTAGCATGTGACTCATAGGCGAAATTATTTTCAGTAAACTTTTTCAAATTGTGATGAAAAATTGGATTAAAAAATCACTAAAAACATACTAATTCATAGTTTTTGATCCATGGATAGATGACGAGAGATAATGGAAGGCATCAGAAGGACACAGGGGACTTAAATTCGGCAAGTTTGCTATTCAACCAAGTTTAAAGGCGACACAGTTGATGCCACCAGCCAATTTTAACCCTACTTTACCTATGGGGGGCTAAATATTGCTAAATGTTTTTAGTTACCTGATGGCGGAAAACAAATTTCAAGCTGGCGGCTAGAACAGACACAGCAGACAACAGTAGGACACGTGGTAGGAAGAAAACTTGTCTTTTTGATAAAAACTGACCAAAAAATGGGAAAATTGTGGTTTAGATGAGTATTTTGGTCCTTTTTTCAATGTAAAAGCCACAAATTCATCATTCTGGTCGCATCTAAGCAAGAAAATGATGACCCTGAAAATTTTCCAAAATGGACATCTTAAATAAATTATGACGTCAAAAACACATTAGCTACGTCATCGGCATACTTACGCCTAAATTATGCTTATTAGGTTCCAGACTAAACATGTATCAAGCCCCATCAATATATATTTTATTGACACAAAGTGATGAAGAAGAACATATATAGATAAAGTCAAAGTGCCCCCGTAAAGTAGTCCTGAGGGGGCCCTTTCCGCCGTAGGTAGAGTAAGGTCAACCAGACACAATGACTATCTCGCTTAGAGTTAAAATCTAACGCACTGACTGAGAAAGAAGTTTAGAACGAAAATAAATCATAAGTAAGTCTGAAGAATAGTCCATATTTGAATTTGCAACTTCAATGCTTTTAATTTTATATTTCTTCTAATTATTTGAATCTTCACCAACATTTTACAACCGGCACACCTATTAGTGACGTGAAGAAGCCTACCTGGATCAGTAACATTATATGTTTCAAGATGAATGGCATTACATACATGTATAAGATGAAAAGCAAATATTGCTGCAAAATACATTCAAAAACTGTGATTGCAAACTTCCTTTCACATGTAGAAATAAGAGAGCTTCAGGTAGCAACTAGCAGACTGCTCAGTCATCAGCTGTTAGTCTCTTAACTAATTATCTAAATTACAAGGGCAATGCAGAGCAGCACATACCTCTTAGAGCAGATATCTTTTCACTTTTCTCAACAAGAATCATGTCCAGACGATGAACATATTCTGAAGACAAGAATTAGAGAAAATGACGAAAACCTGTAAACTCTGCAACTATGCAAAAAAAATTTAAAACAATGAGTAATGACGAAAGTTTGAACGAGCAAATAACGATATACATATACAAATACAAAATTCATTAAACAAAAATGCACATTCGTACATTAATACACTCATACCTTCAATGTCACAATCAACATCATTTTCAACTCTTTCTAAAAGCTTCATTTCCTCATCCAGAAGTCGCTTGTTCTCCTATTCAATGTAAAATGCACAAAAACTATCTATTTTCTTGATCTCCTTAACTTTCAATAACATTTTAAGAATTCATAAATATACTTACGTCTACTATTAAATAGCACAATGCACTTGCCACACTGAAAATTTGTAACACATTTCCAAGCTTCTAAGATGAAAAATACCCTTCTCATCGTAGAACTGCCCTCGCAAATGTAGCTCCAAAAAAGAAGTAACCCTTCCTGAACAATTCCCCAGAAACTAGACTGAAAAATTCAATCAGAAGCCGACATCAAATACTTTCACAAACTCGTTCTGGGTACCAATGAATAGAAGAGTGTATTTTTAATATTGTACATTATTCACTATAATAAGTATTCCCCGTAGACATTCGACATGCAGGTGGTGGCTCTAGAAGGAGATGACAGGCCTTGTTGATAAGGGTGCCTTGTCAGACCATTGTGAATACTGTGATTGTAAGCAAGGCACGGGAGATGTTATCGTTAAAAAACAGCATTTTCATCCCTTCCCATGCAGATCCTGAACTAAGTTGAGATGACTCAAGGAGGCAATGAAAACGAACTGACGCCACCAAAATCTGGTGAAGAACAGCCACAGCAAAATGATCGAATGTCAACCTTATTAAAGAGAGGTTCACAGCAAAGAAGTCGGGTCATATCTATGAACTAAGAACTGTATTAAGGTGCTACCTCCGCATTGGCACGGTGTGCTTCGATCATCTCCTCCTCTGTCTCCATGAGGAGAGAAACAGCTTCGTGAAAGTTGTAGAGATTGTCGGATTCACCTTCTTGCTTGTTCTGCAACAACAGTTACACCAGCATGTGTTTACAAGGGCAGAATCTGATAGCAACTGTGCATATATATTCTACAAATTCGGGAAGTATCCACCAATTTAGAGAAGATGTCGTGAATAATTGGACACAGTAGTAAATTTCTTTGACTCAATGATCAAGTCCACAGTATCAGATTATGAGTACTAAGCAGAAAGATCAGCTGAGAAAGTTGAATACAAAAGTGGTCTAATTTCAGTTTTTAGTCAATCTGAAGAGGCTTTACAGATGTTAAAAAATGTGGTTTATTTTGGAGAATGTCACTTTCTCCCCTACCCTGGAATATCTACGTACCTTGATTCCAAAGAAAACAAGAGTGCGTCGATGGTGACGCATGACCTGCCCCTTGTTTGCCGACGATATTGTTATCAACGGGAACAGTTTCCGCTCTATTTTCTACACATATTAGGTGGCAGCAAAAACATGAAATCCCATTTTTCGTTTTATGCCGTGGTTCAGCCAAATTCAGAATCCTGCCCTGATCCAAAAACAAAAAATTTTGAAATGAAAATAAAACTTCCGTAAATGTTAAAAATTTGATGCTGGTCAAATTCATTGCATCACAACAAGATATATGCCTATCAAAACAATTGTCGTTATGTCTAGTTGTCTCTCCCAAAAACTGCTAACATTATGGGGTGCATAGCCTTGTTTGTGAACTTACAAACCCTTTTACTAAAAGAAAAGATATTGCAGAGAAACAGAGTTGCTCCTAGAGATCATGCCTTTGCACAGGTCAACTATTTTGGAAACTTTACTCAATCGAAAGCAGTTATCTTCCTCACAATTTATCTAACTTACATCTTGAGTGGAAAGCAATTCTGCTAATTCAGCATTTCTGTACTTTTCACTAGAAAGAGAACCATGCAGTGGGGTTTCAGGTTCTTCGCTGTAGTCGAGATTTACAATGTTCTTTTTTGCCGGTCCGCTTTCGGGACCAAGTTCTTTGACCCTAAACAAAAACACAACACAATGACAAATGTCTTCCTGGAGCATACACAGCGTAAATGGCACATATAGAGCAGTAGCGTCACATGGAAGCATCAGACACAAACACTGAGCAGAAGTAACAGGAAAAAAAATGACAAAAGTGCACAAAACAAGGCATTGAAGAATCTGCAGCACTGATACCAGTTATAAAATACGATTGAACTTGTGGTATCATCAACTATATGAGACTATACCGATGATCGATTTCTTTCCAATCTCATATGAACAATAAGCTATCAAAATATGTACCAACATGTCCTGATATGGTGATACTAATACACAGAATGAGTCTAAAAACGACATTCAAAAGCTGTAAAAAGTGAATGTCGAGGTTAACAGTGAAATTAAGAAATACATGTGTCAAGAAAAAACACAAACAGTACCCTATAACGTTTCAAACACTTGAAACTATTGCCGATGGTGAAACAACAGGAAATATAGACCCTACTTACATGTAGAAAGACCAAGAGTAAGACTTCACCTACCTGTCTGCGTATCGAAGGGTGTTTAGTGTGTTTTCCGTACAACTCATTCCCGGTGAAACCATAGCAATCTAAATAATATAATACATTTACAGGTCTCCAGAATATAAATCAACAACAAAAACTTTCAATTAAACAGAAACATTTCAGTACACAAATGCGGAAACCCTTTACTAGATATCAGACTTACCATACATGTCTTGGCTTTCTCTCCGATGAAAGAGTCTCGAAGTACCTGAGATAAAAAAAGCAGAATAATGCTTCATTACTACATAGCCTGCCTAAATCGCAACCTCATTGCCTTCACTTGCTTGGTTGGTCTCTGATCATTCTCTTCTGAACAGTGTATTTTACTGATTTACTGATTACCATATTTACTGAAAATCTGATACCAAACAGCTTCAAAGAATTCCTCCGTGCAAATGAACGTGCTGCAACTACTTGTATCTACTGAGACTGGTGATTTGACCAGAGAAATAGAAAATGAATAATCAATGTGCTTCCCCATCTTTAAGTGGCACAGGCCTTCATATGAAAAGAGATACTGTGACCATACTAAGTGAGAAACCACATGTTTCAAGCAGAGCACAAAAGCAGGCTACCTCACAGCATCGAAAAAGTATGAGAGTTGCTGCGGGGGGAGGGGGACAAATTTGCCCCCCCTAGTGTTTTTTTGCAAATAACTTCAGAACGCCTCATTCTGGAGTAATGAAACTTGGTGACTTTCACTTTTTCTTTATAACACATTTGCACCACAAGTTTCAGCTCCATAGGTTAAGTAGTTCATAAGATATCACAGTTTTCTGATGTGCGATTGGAGCCCAAAAATTGACCAATTTCGTGGCAGAATTATTGAAAAAAGCTGTTTTTCTGCAATAATTAGAAAAGTTGGGTCTAAAAACAAGAGTTCACATTCTAAATAGGTTATCTACACCATTTGGAACATTTTAAATCAATCAGAATAAATTTTTAAGGACTTTGAAATTTTGCATAATTAATGAGCAAAATTCCCAACTGACGGTAATCATGTTGACGTCAGCATTAATTATGCAATATTCATCTACAAATCTATGCATATTTTAAAACTTCAATAGTTGCGCTATTAGTACATGCTATTGGCTTGGGTGTGGCTGTTGTGGTTTTTGAGAAAAGTAGGGGGGGCTTTTTTGACCCCCCCACACTAACTAGGGTGTCCCTTGACCCCACCGCAACTAGGGTTAATAATGGAATTGTTTGTGATTTTCGTGAATTTTTTTAACACAAAAGTATGGAACACTTGTGGTATTCAAGCCATAATATAAATCTTTGAAAAAAACCACACCACTGTCTGCCATAGCAATTTTTATACGACTAATCTGCTCACATTTCACCACGGTGTCCAAATGTTTGACTCTGTTGAGAAACAACAACATTCCATATTTACAATATCTCTTTAACATTTTCCTGACTGTTTATTTCAAGCTAAAATCGCCTGAATTTTGGGAGGCTGAGGTAGTCGGCTTCCAATAGACTGATGCCTGTCAGAAAATATGGTCCAAACAATCCTCAAATACAAGTTGCAAGGATCATACTTCATTCAAGGAAAGAATAAAAAATTGTGTCAGAAAACATTTATTGAAAAACAGAAGCTTAAGGAAAGATTTGATCAAATATGAAATTGCAAATATGCAAAACATAACATATAGTTTTTATTGCATCGCAAAAGCTTATGTACAGTAGTTCTGTAGGTATTTAATCCAGAAGTCCATCAGCTACCATCTTGATTTTTCAT
>JAOBRC010240465.1:0-14417 GCA_027575255.1 Scolionema suvaense | reverse complement strand
TCAGATGTATGCTAGAAAAGAAAGCAATGAATGTAGCAGCAGCTGTTCCACTCTTGCCCCCTCTTCGTCCAAAAAACGTGTGACATGCAAGGGGCTTATTTTGTTTACTACAATAGGATATGCTAATGAGCCCCCAGTAAAAAGAATGAAAAGCTATTGGGGCGCAGAAAGTGAATTGTTAGCGCATTATGTAGGGTGCCAAGGAGAGCCAGAGTCTACTGAAACGTCACAGATACTCGGCTCATGCATTACGTGTAGTGATGGGAGCACAGCGCAGCCGTGGAGCGGCTCTCATTGATAGCCCTTAGAAGCAGTGATTGATCAGACGATATCAATATTTTAAAAGAGGCAATATGGAAGAAGATGCAAAGGAATGCTTTTAGATCCAAGCAAAAGAAGTACTCAAAAAGCTTGGAAGGTCGTCGTTACTTTGCACAGAAACACGGATATCCTGCCACAGGGTCAAGGATTGTAAGGATGTCTTCATTGCTCAGAGTGATAGTTTCTTGGCTAGTAAATTAGGGGAAGCTTTGTCATGATTGTTTTTATGGTTAAATTCATTGAAACATTTATATATTTTCTGTCACTTAGTAACCTTAAGAGAAGAACTTTTCGCGGTAGATGCTTTTGCGTTTAAAATTTTCGGGCATGTTGCGGGAATTAGTCTTCACAATGGAGGCCAAGCAAAGGATTTTGTGGGAACAAATTTTCGTGATAAAACATTTTCTAGAAGACGGGTTAAAATGTCTGCTTTAGTTGTCGCGTGATTTGTTGATAGCCAACTATGCAGTGTTTAAAATACCGCGACACAATTCTCTTGCCAGCAGCTTGCACGTGCGAACATCTACCTCCAGCCAAAATTTGTGCAATTAAGAGCATCGGGTCCTTTGAATGGGTGTGAAACGAGTTCCAGCCTCCAGAAGACCGTAAAATCAGTATCCAGCGAAGAAATAGCTATAATCCTTGAACATATTATTGTCCCACTTTTCTTGCTGACTGTAACTTTGCGTATTTTGGTTCACCAGAAACCATGGGTACGATGATATATCTACAGATGCATGCTAGGTGATTCGATTAATAATTTAGGGTAATGCTTCGATTAAACGCCCGGGCAGTTTATTAAATTTTTGGACTTTTTAGGGGGACGTTTAAAAGAGGGGGCGTCTATTATATTTTATGTGATTCTTCTTTTTTTTCTTACGTGTAAACTGTGTAAATATACACTGGATTACATGTCAATATCATCGTAAACATCATCTTTTTCATGTTTCCATATACAAGAAATAAAATCCCCAAAACTGAAGTAACAATGCAGTGGTGGTAGTAGTTTTACATGTGTTAGTTAGTGTATCTCTAAAAAACGCCGCACCTCTAGAGGGGGCGTCTACTCGAGGGGGGCGTTTAGTAGAGGGGGCGATTAATTGAAACATTACGGTACTCTTGACGCAAGAAACAAAGAACTTGCATGTGACGTCATCAAAAGAGTATAGCAAGGAAAATTTGGCCCCAGTCAGAAAATACTCTGGATCCGCCCCTGAGGCTTACTTCTGTGAAACTTTTGCATGTAAGTCTGTGTAGTGTGTCTTTGAACAGCTAGAAACTCTTTGTATATTTTAATTTCCAGTTTTGTAGCTTTCTGATCATTGTGACGTAAGAACGGTGCACTTGGTTACCCCGCGATACGAGGGGTGGGTGGGCATGTAAGTTATAAGTAAGCATGCAGCACATTCTGCCGCAAAAATAGCATGCTAGAAGGATGAACATCACTTTTCAAGCTTTTGTATGTTTTCTAATCATTGGTGATAACAAAGTATGCAGCACGTTCTGTGCCAGCAATAGCATGCTAGAATGATAAACATCACTTAGTATAACAGGGAAACAAGTGTCATACAGTGATCAAGCAATAAGTATGGAAACTATTAACCCTGAATACTGATGTATTATGACAAATAGTAGTAGACAAATAATCTGTCATCATGGCCAAGTACAATCCTATACCTATGACAACATCAATCTACTTGCGTTTCTTGTATCACGACTTAGGACTTAGAGGGAAGGCGCTGGTGCACAAACTGCGAGAAAGGGGGTTTCCACCTTACTCAAGAAGGTCTATATTACGCCATACCAAGAAGCCTGTCTTTGATGACACACCTGACCAGAGAAAGAGCAACAAGAGACGTCCCAAGAAGTTGTCACAGCGGGAGGCGAGGAGGGTGGTCTCTGCATTGAAAAGTCTGCGTGAGAAGTACATTGACTTTTCCTCGCAGCATGTTCAAGAAGAAGGTGGGCTGCTAAGTGGAGCTGTCAGTAATCGTACACTGCGTAGATGCCTGAACAGGTATGGCTATAAGTACTTACAATAGAGGAAGAAGGGTCTTTTGACCAAGGAAGATTTGGTGGCACGCTTGAAGTCTGCAAGGTGATTTAAGCGCTTTCCAAGTCGCTTTTGGCAGATTGGAATATCCTTTTATCTGGGTGGTACCGGTTGGGTTCATAAGCGCAACCCCAGCAATCATGCCACCAGATTGCCTACGAGGGCATGGAGGAAAGTTGGGGAAGGCCTTAAGATTGATTGTACAGCGAAGGTCAAGAAAGAAGGTGTCGCTGGAAAGATGATGAAATTCATGGCAGCCATTGCCGTTTCACGGAAAGGGTTTGTTGCAGCAATACCATATTCAGGCGACATCAATGGAGAACAGTTAGCTGGTATTATCGACAAGCACTTTCCGGATCTATTTGACCACTCAGCCAATGCTCATAACCGTGTTTTCATGCAAGATGGCTGCCCGTCCCAAAACAGTGCTATTGCTTTGGGCAGAGCGAAAGCATGGGTGTTTCCCATCCCAGCTCGATCCCCAGACTGTAATCCGATAGAGAACGTTTTCCAGCATGTGGGGAAAAAGTTGAAAAGAGATGCCCTGCAAAACACGATCACACAGGAGAGTCTGCACGAATTTGAGGAGCGTTGCAAGAGGACTTTGTTGGAGTTCTCGACGCGTGATCGGATATAGACTCCATGCCAAAGCGAATGGATACCATCATTAAAAATCAGGGACAGAGAATCAAGTACTCGCCAAGGTATCTGTACATTATTTGAGGTCCTGCTTTTCAGCAGATAAATTAACTTGTGTAGGACAGAGAGACAATGCATCAGTGCCAACGTCAGGATTGCAAGTGCTGTTAGGGTCAGAAGTGCAACTCTTTTATCATTGTGCTGGTGCACGGTGGGTGCCCACCGTTGGAAATATTTAATGGTATCAGTATTGATCTTTCCTCTTAATTTTGTAATGATGAGCTCCCAGTGCCGGAGGCGCCCACCAACGGAAATATAAGAAGACTAAAATAACGATCTCTCTTCTTAATTCTTAACAGTGGACGTCCACCGTCGGAGGCACACACCGTAGGAAATATTAAAAGACATAACGGTGGCACCCACCATTGGACATATCAAAAGATGTAGCCAAATATTGATCTGTATTGGTAAAGGAGGGAAAAACTCGAAAAGTAACATTTAACCACTATATGGGGTTTTGTAGCCTTCAGTCTGGCTTGTTTGCGACCATGGCAGCTTCATAAACGTGGCTCTATGTGCAGTCCTTGAGTTTTTTGGTTTTAATATACCAGTAGCAGTAGATAGGAATTAAAATACTGGTTCATGGACGTGGCCTGAGACTCTTTTTTTTTCTTAGACTGGAATGGCTATAGGTAGATGAGTAGGTAGCTACATGAAATCAAATCTCAGTGAATTCCGCAAATAGATAAAAGGACATGGTGGGTGCATATATAGCTACCTCACTAGCGAACTATGGTCTGGCTAGCCTACCTTGCGTACGGACTAGCTGAAATTGGATGAGTTAGGCCTATAGGCAGGGGTGGTGGATTTAAGGGTAGCTAAGGTCTCAAGCCGCAGTAAATGCAATCACTTGCTTGAAAACCCGAACAGCAAAAACATTCAAACATTAAACTACAGAGTATTAGTAAGTCATTAAACCTGAATAGGTCGCTATAGCTTGCGGATTCCAGCGCTAATAAGACGACAAAAACATACCGTGATTTTGTTTCAACATCTTGCTCCTCATTATACGACACAGACACAAAGTATTTGTTCTTTTATGAACCAAAAACATTTAGCTTGTTCTTCTTTTGCTCTTTGGACCACGTGGTCGTTGCTTGGCTGATGTCTTACAGTCTTATATGATTATGGGCCGTTGTAGGCACTTGTGAATAGGGTTGCCTTATGGAAATGGAAACTTTTTGGTTCTGACTTTGGTGATGTCTACAATGTTGTACAGTTGTGCTGCGAAAGTCTTACTTTATTGTGAATATCCATGAACTACGAGTCTTGTAGCTGGAAAGAAATGTTTTGCTTTTGTTGGTGGGGAATGTAGCTGTTCAAGACAATGCCATTGCTCTTGTCCTGCCTCTTGTTTCTCCTGACTGACTTGGCCATCATGCACATTATCTCTGTTTTCATATGTTCTCTGTTTTCATATCATTATTGCCTAGTTGTATTACAACTTTGGCACTGGATATATATTTCTTGTTTCAAAGCCATGCTGCCAACGTCTTGGAACACAATCTCGGACAAAATATATTGGCACTTGGGTCGAAATCTAGCAAGGTCTAATTATTCCCCCCCCCTCCCCTGGAAACAATGATGTAAAGATATCTTTCTGGCTTGCCGACTGTGTGCAGCATATACTGCCATGAAGGCGTCATTGTTCAGAGGGGGAGGTGAGTCAGAATGGCAAGGTAGTCAGTTTAATGTCAATGCACAAGTATTTCGGTAATGTGGCCAAATACTTTTCCCGTGATTGTAGTTACCCGTCAGTCAGTCCAGATCTCCAGCAACAGGCCCAATACTATGCCTTTGTTTTCTATGGCGAGGCAGATGATCTGCCAGTGTTTCGGGGTATGGGCATGTGCATATCTGGATCAGGTGTCGTAAGCACTTTGATCCCCATAAAAGCAATTGCTGAGCTGTTTGGTGTCATCACCATCGCCATATCGTGTCCAGGTATGCCAGATTGGCGGGGAATCCATTGCATAGGGGTTTTAGCCGAAACAGAATTGAGGGCACGTAGCAGTGACAAGGCCTGAGATTACATTGGGTGCGTGCCTCTCTGGATTTACTATGGGTGTATACGAGTATGCTAGCTGTCTGGGATTTCAGCGTCATGTTAACATTGAGTTGCAAGCTGGCGCATTACAATATTCGCCTCGTAACCTGAAATGTGATCACTACCCTTAGCTTCGTGAGAAGCTACAGCTACAGGAAATTGGGGATCCCCAGTGGTTATGATCGCGGCTCACCAGTCGCAAGCGTCTGTTGATGCAGATCTATCCATGTAGGTGAGGTCACCGACTATGGAGTAGATGAGATCCTGTGATTTGGCTTGCTGGTCGCCCGATGGAGTCGATTTCTCAATGAGACCAGGCATATGACTTGATGAGGTAATAACGATCGCTATGTCACTCTTCCAAGTAGGAACTGGGTAAAGACCAAGTGACAGACAGTTTTGTGTCGCAGGTGGTAGATTGAACTCCAGGTAGGATGACTTGTAGCCGTGGCGGTTCCTGATCATCTTCAAGTAGAGTACGTGTAGAATGATCGGATGTGCTACGGATATCTTTTTTCGCAGAGTTGAGTGTGGCCTTCGTAGAAGAAGTCTCAGCAGTGGGAGCCGTAGCTGCCATGAGGACGCTCTAGAGGGCGATGATGTCAGTTGCCCTGTAACAGCTCGAAACGCTTTAGCTGAATGCGCTCTATTCGTTGTAGGTCTGCGGCGGACTGGATTTTTGCAGACAAATGTGGTGGTTTGAGGCAATATCGGGCGAAACATAAACATTGAAAATTTGGGCTGAGGATCGTTGTTCTTAATTTTTTTTCCAATCTTTACCTTATTACTCCAAATTAAGCCGCGTACCTAATTCCGCCGCATTAAATTAAGCCGCGCTGTAATTAAGCCGCACTTCGACAAAATTAGGGGGCAGTGAGGTTTAAATGAAGCCGCAGGAGTCACTTAATACTGACAAAAAAGTTAAAACGGATTGACTTTTACTACTATCCTGATGAAAGAAAGGATATTTTAGAGGAACTTAATGCCAAGGCAGAAAGTAGTGATGATAAAACTGAACAGTGATTATAGTCTATTGAATATAAAGTCATCCAGAAGTAATTGAGTTTTTCTGCAACTTGCCTGGTCTTTAAATAAGCCGCGTTCTATTTTTGAAGGTGCAGCATAATTAAGTACGCGGCTTAATTTGACGTTATAAGGTAGCTTCATTTGTCCTTTATTTGTTCTTCTGTCGCAAGACATTACGACTTAAAGATTGATCATCTCTAGCATAGGATGGTATATTCTTTCTTCAAAAATGAATGATCTATGGAAACAAAAAGTTTATTGATATTTAAATTCATCTGCATGGCGTCCCATAGTTTTCTCACAGAATTTGATCGTCTTTACAATAGTACAGAGTTGCTATGCTTAATTTTTGGGTTGAAGGTCAGCCTGGGTTTGTTCATAAATTGTTCTTCATAACTTGTAGGCAAATTCGAGGCTCGTATTCTTCTTAAAATTCCTCTCATAAAAAATGCCAATCATAACATGCCTCTTTGACTAATCCGACATAACAAGGTGGTTCTACACCCCCCCACCCCCCACCCCTCGAAAAACCATTTTCCACTACGAATATGGTCGTGAAATTTGGACCACTTATTTTTCTCCATAAATAAGGGAGAAGTTGCAAATTTTGGTCCAGCAGGTCTGGTCTGCAAATTACACGCATTTGAAATTAGGAATTTCTGGCAAAAACTGATGTATTAAGGCTGGAAACGTTGCGTTTTAATGGCAGTGGAAGTAAGAAAACATTATATCTTCCCAAATTTAGATTTTTACAAGTCTCAAAACATGGAAAAAATTTGAGCTTTACCCCCGGTTTGTGGAACCCCTCCTGCATGGAATTTATTCGCATCAGACATTTTCTGAAAGTTTGCCTGTGGGTAGTTTCACCCCACATCCGCCCACCTCCCCAGTGTAAATAGAGTTAACGCAAAAAAAAAAACATTTCTAGTGAATTCTATGGGAGACAGTACCTAAGATTAAGGTGCGGGAGCCCCAGGATTTATAACGATAAATTTTCATAGATGAACTCTCGTTAAGGCTATTCTATTGGGCTATTTGGTGCAGTACGATAGCAATTTAACCCTAGTCCCCGGTGGTTTTTTGAAAATATTTTCTAAACACCTCTCATCGGAGCAACCAAATTCTGTGAGTTCTACTTATAATGCATTTTAACTACAAATTTCAGCTCCATAGGTTAGGTGATTCATAAGATATCACAGTTTCCTGATACGTGATCGGAGTAAAAAATTGACCAGTTTTGAGGCAGATATATAGACAAGGTGCTGTTTTTCTGAAATAATCCAAAACTTTCAGCTTAAAAACTAGGTTTTACATTCTATATAAATTGTCTATACTATGAGGAACATTTTCGATCAATAAGAAAAAATTTTCTGAGGATTTTGAAATTTTGCATAATTAATGAGCAAAATTTCCAATTGACAGTAATTATGCCAACTTCATCATGAATTATGCAATAATGATTTGCAAATCTGTGCATATTTTATAACTATAATGTTCGCTCTATAAGTAAGTGTTGTTAGTTTGGGCGTGGCTGTTGTGGCTTTTGAGAGAAGTGAGGGGGGGGGCTTTTTTGCCCCCCCCCCCCTATACTAACCAGGGTGTGCCATAACCCACAGCAACTAGAGTTAAGACCTACATATCTGATAGTATTGAAACTTGGCACATACATTGACTAACCCTCCATGCACGTCTGTGCCAATTTGCAAGTCAATGGGGTCAATAGGGCGTGACCTATGATATCACAAGTGAATGACCCTATGTCGGATTTGAGAGATATGGCATTTTATTGAACATAGCTTAATGGCGATTTATTTTTTCATTAATAACAACCCAGTTTGAGCCAAAACGTGTTTTTCTTTCAGATGGTGGGTAATTTTCATAAAGGGTGTGTCCTGGACAGAATTTTTGGAGCCTGATTTTTTGCTCAGGACATGTCTCGATTGCCAGAAATTCTCGTAAAGTTTGGAGGAGCAGCATGCTTCAAAATGTAGAAATTTTTGAAAAATTGGATGGGGACGGAGAGGTAGAACAGAGTTCAAGATATTACTGGCTTCAATTAGGGCGCACAGTACCTTATTACGCTAGATTAAGCCGCGTATCTCATACTGCCTCATTAAATTAAGCTGCACCGTAATTAAGCCACACTCTGACAAAATTAAGGGTTTGTGAGGTTTTAATTAAGCCGCAGGAGTTACTTAATACAGAAGAAAAAGTCAGAACGGATTGACTTTTACAGCTATCATGAGGAAACCAAGGATATTTTAGAGGAACTCAATGCCAAGGTAGAAAGCAGTGATGATGAAAGTGAACAGTGATATAGTGTATTGAAATTCAGTTTGCTCTATATACTTTGCCTGTTCTTTATAAGCCGTGCATCATAAATTAAGTCATGTTTTTACTAAGCCACAGTCTAAATTGACATAATAAGATATGCTATTGAAACCGAAAATGAACACTAACTCCTTGTTCTGACACATAGGAAACATTAGAACCTGAACATCAGAGCCTGGATTGCACTTCATGACGTACATATGTTATATATAACCAGTGAATTAGGTTGTTAAGTTCAACACTAGCCTGGCTAGAACCATCAAGTCAATAAAAGTACCCCATTAACTTTGGAGCCCTATGATGGATCAGATTACGTCATGCATCTTATATGTCGTGCATACACTTTTTTATAGGAATCTTTTTGAGGATTTGGCGATTTTGTAAGACTTCCCCCCTTAAACCTACTCCTACTGGGCTTTTTTTGGCTAGTGCACTACCTGGGTTAGGGTAGGATACCACCAGACAGCCGAAAGAACTTGTTAAGTACCTGTTTGGCCATGAAACAGACACGGTTCCAAAAAGTAATATTAGGAATGCGACAAACTAAAAACAGGGCTTTCTGAGTTCCTAGGAATTCTTCAGTTAAAGTGGAAAAATTGCCTAAAATGAAATTTTAATACATGATATATATCTCAACAAAAACTAATTCATGCCATACATTTTTTATTTTACTAACAAACTTGTATAGTTTTAGAGATATTCAGCCCCAAAGTTCAGCAGCTGTCATCTTGCTACTAAAGAAACATGATGTCGCTGTTGTACAACTCAACTTCCATGCCGAAATACTCAATATTGAAATACTGTAGAAGATTGACTCTTCCTTTTTATCACAAATCTGGATAATATGTAAAAGATCCACATAAGAAATGTCTGAAAATAAGTTCTTGTGTAACTAAGGAAATGGCAATGCTTTGCAATGGACTCCGATGACATTATGAAAAATCAAGACGGTAGCTGCCAGACTTTGAGTCTGATTATCTTTGCAATTAGACAAGCTTTTGTTGTGAATAAAAGCTAAATTCCGTGTTTGCGTGAGCTCCATCATCTGCTAATATTTAATTTTTGACCATTGTTCTCAACCCTTGGTCGATAGAGGGGAGTGGGTGTACACCCGGTGCGAATATTTTTCCTGGCACGCTGCTGTAACGATTTGTATGGTACTAAAATCCTTTTGGGCACCTTTTGGCGCAAAAATCACAGTCCTTGCATTTTTAGTACTTGAAATGTATGGGCTTACAACCCTCCACATTAATATTTCAGCCCTTTTTCTAAGCCATGCTTATCCAAATTCTGATCATAATTCTGAAATACTGATAAACTCGACGTAATCAACTGATTTCATGGCTTCAATCAAACTAGCACGGATTTAGTGCCAAAACGTGTTCACCAGTCACGTCAGACGGTTGAAAATAGGTATAATTGACAAAATCTCGAAAAAGCGTGCGTGGTCACTAAAGGGGGCTCGTCTCACCTTCTCGTCTTCAAAGTTGCTCAAAGTCCTAAAAGTCCGATCCGTCAAACCGAGTCGTCAATCCGTGGGGACTTGATTTTCTCCACGGCTGGGTAATATCGTTAGTGTTTTGCTTGTCGGTAGCAGTAAATTTTGTGCGTGTCTCAATATATTTTGTGGAGGGTTGTAGGCCTGACGGGCAATTTGTTGGTCGAGAGATTTTTCGTCGATATCTCTCGTTTTGCGGCACTAATCACCTTCAAAGTTGGCAGGAATATTTAGCCCAAATGCGTCTCCCATGTTTGATGATGTTTTAATTGAACAGGGCTATTTTACAGACCCGAAAAGCCACCAAAATTACTGCATAATTTTCAGATCGGCCTGTAAAATGCATTAGCGGTCCTTCTGTCGCCCCATATTTTGAATACAAGATAAACTTGGCATTCTCTATTTGCTTGCCAAACTCCATTTGTATTGGAAATTAAGAAGTGACAAAATGGTTCGAAAACTATGTCCTCCACTGACAGCCCTTAGAGGCACCATGCGTCTACGTGCAGTAGTGTCCGGTCACCCGTTTTAACCAAAATTGAAATTCAGCCTTGCATTAGGTCCCTTTACCAAAAACTAGCCCTACAGCAGTAGCAGAAGTATCATTTTCGAGGGAACAGCCCCTCGTTCTTTACAGTTCGTGCTCTAGTTTTTACCTTTACCGACAAAGGATTAACAGTATTAGTGTCGGGGGAGGGGGGTTGAAAATTGTCTGCGGAAATTTGAAACATTAATAAGCTTTTTAAAAGACGGCAGCCGTTCTCTGTGGCTTTCCTGTCATTTGACATAGATTCAGGAGAAAGGCAGAAAAAGATTTTGCCGCAAGTACCGTCTGCTGGTGGCTCACTTATTCAGGTTGGTGACTTGGCATAACCAGCGGGGGAGGGGCCAAATTTTCCCACAGACCCTTAAATAGGACCCAAAATAAGTTTTTTTGTACTTTTGCGACCAAAATCCTTTGAACAACTTCATTTTGAGTCTTTGACCCCAAAAACAGCATCCAGAGCTGAAGCAGGTCAAAGAAAATGGGAGACGAAGCTTCAATACTGTTTTGCTACTTTTTGCTGTTCTTTCAGAAGTTGAGATTGACCTCTAATCATCTCAAGCAATCTAGAAATGCTTTATGTACACGCATGTCTAAATCTAGTTTTAAAATTGGGAAAATAGGGCGATAATCGAGTTTCTGGCCCTCGAAAAATGTTTTTTTTGTGGTCTAGGGACAATTTTGAGCAACAAAACTCGAACAAGTGTACAGTCCCTATTAGCTATTTTTCTACCAAGTTTTAGACTTATTGGAGGTATTTTAGGGAGTTTTATCCCGGGGTACTCCCCCCTCCCCGGCAGAATAAGTGGGTGTGTCCGACCTCGGGCAGAATAATGTGTTTTTGAGAAGAATGTAGTCGATCGATATGCAAAACTGCGGTGGTCATTTCGCAGAGGCCTTTCCACGCTCCGATCATTAAAACCAAGTGCACTATCTGCATGAAGTTGAGCCACAATATGGTCGGATAAATTTCGTCATCCGGCAAAAAACGACTGAAATTCACCTTGTTTTCATTTTTTATGTTTGAAAAAGCATTTCTTTTTTAGGAGCCGGGTGACTAGTCCTAACCTCTCCTAAAACAGAATAGGGTTAAGAACAATCTACAAACAAGTTAAGGATGAGCTTCAACTTCAACATTTGGAAAGGAGGTACTACAGTTCTCTCTCCAATTAGCAGACACCATTGGTGCATGAGATAGGTGTCCGCTCATTGGAAGTGTCCGCTTTTTAAAAAGATTTTAATTTTTGGCCCAATTTCAATATTGGAGCAGAAAAATTTATATAAAAGTTGTTAATGGAGAGACGAGGGGAATGGGGGCGTTATCTCAGACAATGAAAAGAGCAAGACAGTTGAATTCCATCGAATAAATATTAACTGCTTGTTTGAAAAAAAATATGAACATCAAATCCGAACAAATATCTAACAAAAAACTTGTGAAATGGCTCATAAAGAAAATAGAAGCCGTCCGAAAAGAGCTTGATTGTAAAGTGTCGAAGTGTTTGAAATAAATTAACTGAAAACTTATTAAAATTTCGTCTTTTTAATTTTTTTTTTTAGCTGTCCGCTAATTGGAAAGAGAAATAGGCTGAAACTGTCGTTTGGTGTAAAAAGTATTGTCCGCTAATCCGAGAGAGAACTGTACTTATAGCTAAGATCTATAGGTTTTGTGAACTTTGTAAGTCAGCTGAAGTTCAATGCCATTAGTTTGTATGAGATAGATTGTTTGTTGAAAGAGATTTTTACACGTCTTATTTTACTTACGAAATTTTACTACCTGCAAACTAGAATATTCATATCTGGTACGTCTCAACTCTCGTCGCACTCTGAAATCAAGCCCTTTCCTGATGATCGGTGATACAGCTACAATCTTGGACAAAATGTATCAGGAAATGCGCAAAATACAGACTTCGCATTTCACCAGAGAAGGACTAATGATAGTATGAGAGTGCGGAGAAAGGAAAAACACGCCGGACTTCCAGGACTATTGTGACCATCCCCACGTTTTGAAATTTTGTCAGATCTCCAGGTCTCCAGGATGGTATAGCTGTTAAATTGTTTGATAATATTATTAGCTTTGAGCCATATATGATCAGATATCGTGCCGCCATTGCCTAGAAAATAGGCTCAAAATTGCAAAACGTCCAATATTTTATGACTGAGAATGTCCCGCTATATCCTGCTTCGTATCATTATCATTCAAGAGTCGACAAGTAGTATTGCATGAAAGGTACTACTAGCCAAAGGACGTCAACATTATTGTACGCATGCTTCTTTTTTTTAGATTGTCTGAGCTATTATGCAAACTGTCACCGATCGAAATACGAAGATGATGAATATCGGAATAATTATTTTGAATACGCTCATAGTCTCCTTGCGCTGAGTGCATACCGCCTTGAATACGAGTTCGAAAAGTCCTATTGGTTTGACACTGACAAACTGATTAAGCCGAAGGATGAGGCAGTGAGAACGACTGAGAAGAAATATGGGTCATCACCAGAGCAAAATGAAGATTCCAATGCTAGGGAATCCTCCCCAATTCATGGCAGTTCGGAGTATATTGAAGGTGGCTTGAATCTCCCTCAGACAACAACTTCCATATATGGACCTCGCATGGCATCATGGGAAGTCAGCAAACGATACGTGAGCGATGATAGTGAATCTAGTAATGATTCAGTGTCTATCGATACCAGTTTGGCGCGGAAGATTTCGTCTTTGGCAAGTGTAGCAACTAGCATTTCAAGCTCCCAAGCACCAACTGGACTTCGAGATGGGACTGTAGTTACAGATGGCAAAACATTCATCGCAAGTATGAAAGCCCCCGCTGCTGATGCGAGACCAAAAATGAGTTATGAGCCAATATCATCAAGTTCAAGTATATTTCGAAATTCAGAGGAGCAAAGAAACTATGTGCAAGTGATTGTAAATCTGGACAAATTGAAAAATGAGTCCAGCTTCATGACGTCACAAAGCAGCACCACAGTGGATGCAACAGTAGACACTGATTCTACACCTAGTGGACTTGACTCGGAGAGCCTGTACAGACTTGATGCTAGCAATGGAGATACAACGGACTTTGAATCATTAAACTTACCCCAGCCACTGAATGTAAATGTGAAAGTACCTACATTGAATGGAGAAACTCTGGCCTGGGAGAATCTGGAAGAAAAGCTTGCACAGATGCTTGAGTAAGTCTTTAATTAAGAAATGTTTGCTCTTTCTTTACTCCATTAAGATGCATTTGCTTGCATGAAAACGTAACAAAACCTTTTCAAAAAGAACACCCGGCCGTTCATTTAATAAGTTACAATTCATCTTTTGCTCCTTTGCTTGTTTTTTTGCTGTTGTTTTTTTTCAAGAATGAATTATGAAGGATATGAACACTGAATGGCATCTAGAAAAGTCGAACAACAAGAAAACACTTCAAAAAGGTTTTCAGATTTGGACCAGACTATTCATGTTTTGTGCGTGTCCTTTGGCAACCGATCTTGGCGTGTATGAAGAATATGAAGCTGTAATTAGGAAACAGCATTTCTTATATAGAACCAAAGCTTGCAATCTCCCAAGAAAAGTAATCCAGAGGGTGCAAAATGATTCCTTTATCCAGCTATGACCAACCCAGTCAAATATGTTTATCGTGTTTATCATGGTTACGTTATCTCCGACAACGCTTTCAGTTCCATCAACCTTAGCATTGCTGCTTACTTGTAAGTACAATGATTAAGAATATCTTGAGTCTTTCATCTTTTAGAGAGGATCTGGAAATCGTGTTAAAGAATATCCGTCAATTTCTGGACAACAATCGGATTCCGTTGGAGGAGATAGCTGTGGAGACTGGCCTGGAGAAGGAAGAGATACGCACATTTATGGAGATACGCTCACATTTCGAGTTAGAGAAGAA
>JAOBRC010240354.1:0-14418 GCA_027575255.1 Scolionema suvaense | reverse complement strand
GACACAATTGAAAATTGAATAGGAGCAGCAAGTGGGCAGAGCTCGTTCGTAGTCCAGTCAAATTATACGTCCATGGTTATCGGTATTATCTGTTATCGGTTTTACTTATTTTATGAGCACAGTATGTCCAACGTTGCGCTCCCTTGAGTGTTACGTCTTCTCCTGAGCCTAAAGCCAGACATCAATGTCATACTGGGTTAAATTCGCCTCTCAACAGCAATACGAACCTGAAACTGGTGCAAGGCACAATCGTGTATGTTACAATACAGACAATAAGAATTAGAAGCTGTCTATCCTCTGGTGGTGTTACGTGTTGGTGCGTTACATTCTGACAGAACTGTTTGTGTGTCCAAATTGCTTATGAAGAATCAGGGAATCACCATGAGGAGTCAGGGAATCAACAGCTTGCAACCATAAACAATCACAAATCGTAGCTTGCATCGTGTTGGAAGGCTTTTTAACAAGTTTCGGTGAGTCGCTAGATTTTAACAGGACACCTTTCGGCATTCACATTGGAAGTTCCCCAAAACTGCCTTTCTGGCCTGCTAACGTATAAATTAGATTTTTGTGTATCATGCTTCCCATCAAGTCAGTTTTGTGTGCGACCACATTTGTAACCAAAAATAAACAAGATTACGACGGGAAGATTCGTGCAACCGGCACCTTAAAGGGAAACATTAAGTTTTATTAAAACTTCGTCTGGAGAGTACTACAAATCTGGACAGAAGCACAAAACTCACAAAATCAAACAACACTTAAGGCTGAGATAAGCAGATTGCTGAGCAACATACAGCTGAGCCTGAGTTAGAAAAATACGGTGCTTATAAAAAAGCCAGTATTGCCATAGAGGTTGGAAGGCACGAGGAAGCCTAACTAAACACAGGCTAAGGGTGAGGAGGATCGGGGCTACTTAGCCAGTGACTAAACTATGACCTGTATCTGGAAGCACGTATAAAGCAGCTCCTATACTTCGTAACTTTTCATAATCGAATGAGAACATTCAGATGGCATGGAAATTTCTTGTGATTATGAATATTTTCGATGCGATGTCAGGTATTTTGTATTTCAGACATGCTAAAATAAAAAATAGAGCTAGCAAGTATTGATTTGATATTTGAAGGACTAAATTTCTGCACAGATAAACTATGTACCTGTTGCGTATTGTCCCTCATCCAGCCAAGTGTCAAATTGATTGAATGCTTTTCTCTGGCTATATCGTCTTTGCTCATTTTTATGCAACGCAGAGCTCCTACGCATTGAGCATTTCCGAGGCAAAGGAGCTACAGAACGCGGGGAGATCAACTGCCTGCCCGTCTAGCTTTCCTCACACGACCAGTTAGTGACGCAGAGTTGAAAGTGATATGTGGGTTAAGCACGCACCCCAAGCAAAGAACAACTTGAGTGTGATAAATCAAGTCATCGCATCGTATTTGACAGATTGTGTGTATCACCGAAATGATACCCGTCTTTGGGTTCATGGCAACAAGCATGGCACGAATAAGCAGCAGTGCTGGTAAACGATTTTGCAACATTGTTATTTCGAACGAGTCGAGGAGTGAAAGCTAAGCGTCTGATGCGCTCCATATATTCCTCACATGAAAAGCTTGTTTCAATATCCTTTGCCAACATGCAATTTGTATAAATACAACAAATGCTTTACCTGTAGAAATTGTCAAAACATCAGAAATTATTGTTTAATTCTTCTCTTCGATATTCTGTACAACGATATTCAGCTACCTTCATCATTGGGCTTTTTTTTTATCACCAAATAATACACGGTTAATCAAAAAAACTACTTTTTTCGAAATTGCAGCCCCTTCCATCTTAGGATCACAAAACTTTTGTCCTTCTGTTGCTAGATTTTTACATTCAACTGAACAGGAAAAAAACACAACAAAGTTTTTTAGGAAAACTGAAGAGGTTCTCTAATCTTTTAAGTGAAATAATAGGAGTACTTGCAAACAGGAACGTAGTGGATAGGCTAAATCTCCGCTTGAGCAACAAAGTGCCATGAAATGCGCAGACAAGCAAATTTTCAAAAGTAGTACTGATAGAACGTTTTTAGAGAAATTGCTTTCCCGCTCTCACTGCGTCCGCTTATAGATTAGGCACGTGACGCCAAAAATGTCAAAATTTTACAGCTGTAGTGTATTATACCAAAACTTCAATCGGACTTGCAAAGCGACTTCATATAGGTGTGTCTAACTTAATAAATTTAGCATAAAATTATCGTAAGTTACATCAAGGGGCGTACTTCTTTATTAAGAACGTAAATGTATTTCCATCTCTAACGGAAAGTCAGCATATCTTTTGACATTTTTTGAACAGCTGGCTTCATTTTGATGACGTCAAAAAAAATTGGGTGACCTCATCAGCGAAAACATTATACCAGATGGTTCGTAGCATGACATACGTTATACCTGCTAAGTTTCGATATCACAGATCACTGTAATTATCTGAAAGAGCTCTCCGAATTAAATGAGCGCCCCTCTCAAATAAGCGCCCCTCTTGACAGCTGAGGAATTTAATGAACTCCCCGGCTTAAATCAGTGCCCCCCTCAAACCAGGAAAGGGGCGCTCATTGGAAATTTGTAACGTATGATATGCATAGGCGATCACCCACACGAGCGGATACAGAAAATTTAAAAACCATGTCATAATTTGCCTCAATTTTTTTTTTGTTACAAACTTAGTATTAGTATCGAATATTGTATCAGCTAGCTATCTTCATTTATTCTTCGTCATGCAAAAATAAATAGTGAATGACTGCAAAATTTTTATGGCTATTTGCTACTCGTACATTACGCAGATTGGAGAATAGATTTACCACTGGCTAAGGACCTAAACAAATACAGATGATTCTTATGGAGCGGTTTCTAAAATCATGACAGGACTGGCAAATACCTTGCACTGATGAAGAGAACTTTGGCCTTTCACGTCTTTCCATCGCTTTAGCAAATTAAATCCACCATTCAGTTATGCAGCAAAATGGGATTTCTTTCGGCCCTTCGAATTTGGAAATACGATGAGAAATCTTCACAGCCATTGTATTTCTCTGAAGTCAAACACCATTCACAGCAAATTTGCTCTCAAAACATTTCTTGCTCTCGCTCTCATCACCGGAGCTGTCATGATCAAACTCACCCAGAAGACTACAGTCGTGGTAATAATATATGTAGACAAGCGCAAGAAACGGCGTTTGCAAGTCCCCCCAAGCAAGAGACTAATGATATTGTAGAGAAAATCAAGCCCCCATAGCTTGCCTATAGCTTGCAAGCTTGCCTCCACGGGTGAACCACTCGGTTTGGTTCGGACTATTAGGACCTTGAGCGACTTTGAAGACGAGAAGGGGGGTTGGCCACCCTTTTGTGACCACCCGCATTTTTTCGAGATTTTGCCAATTAGACCTATTTACAGCCGTCTGACGTGACTTGTGAACACGTTTGGGCAACGAATCCGTGCTAGTTCGATGCTCTCTAGCCTGTTATAGCCATGAAATCAGTTGATTAGTTTGTCCGTATTTCAGAATTATGATCAAGATTTGGGTGGCTTAGAAAATAGGCAGAAAATGCAAAAAGTCGTATAATTAATGTTCACGATTGTAGCTCACGTGTTACCGACTGCTCATCTACAGCATACACTGCCGTGATTCTGCTGTTGAAGCCGGTCGCTCGCCTGACGCAGTTTTGGTTGCCAATATTTAGCTGAAATTCTGCTCTGACACTCGGCTGCACTGTTTTTCACAATAGGATCAAAGGAAAGTTTTCCGCCTTGCCACCCGACAGATACACGTCTGCATCGTTGCTCTGACACGGTTTTGGCCGTACGGCGCATTGAGCATGGTTCTGTTGAGACGGTATTGAAAACAATAGAATGAATCTTGATTGGAGCATTCTCTGCATGACGTGCATGCACTTAGTGCCTAGAATGAAAGAGTAACCTGGATCGGGTAAAATAGCGGAAACGGGAATGTAATACTGAGAGACAAGTCAACACAGTTGCTAGCGGTTGATTTTGTTCTCAAGTTTACCTTGGATAGACACCCGCCGCAAAGAAGTGATATATTCGTCAGTGCTGGGTGCTATCTAAATATGGGTGTAAAAAAAAACATGTCAGATGACGAGTTTGACATGGTCTGTTTCCGCCCCTGACTCAGATGGTTTATAGCAATCACGAACAAGAGAAGAATTGTCCTTAGTTAGATATTCTTTTTTTGCTTCTTATAGTAAGGGACTTTTCCGTAATTATTTCTAAATTAAGAAGATCGTTCACTTTTAGTAGTACCTACTTTACATTTTTTGTAATGAGTGCCCCGGCTTAAATGAGCGCCCCTTCTGAAAGGTAGAAAATTAAATGATGCTCATTCAGATAATTACGGTAAGCCACTGAAGTCATCGAGGGGCCAGGACTTCCATTTCCAAATGGACAAACCATCATTGCTGAAATATCCTCGCCAAACCTATTTTTGCGAAAATTTTCGTTAATAATTATAGGTGTGTATTGGGTTAATACCACAGTTTTATTAGAATAAAAAAAAATTTGCAGAAAGTTTGTGAAATTCTTTTTGTGTTGCACTGTGTTTGATGGACAGTTTTTGTTCACGTAATTGAAACAAAAAATTGACTTTGATGCTATGAGCAATACTCGTCATCCCGATGGTTACTGTTCAAGGTCAACATGAACATGTTACCTGGAGTAAGCTGTATCCTCTGATGTGAACCAGAAAAAATATCGGTTTCCATAACCCGGTGCACAATAAATTTCAAATACATGGATGATGGTAATCTCCAGAATAGAAAACGAAAACTGAATTTATATCATGAGGGAATATGCTCAGAATAAGCATTCACAAACTTTTAGGAAGGATGAAGTATGACAATCTCCAGAAAGAGAAAGTACTACACGTCAATATTGAAATTTTAGTTTCACTCACTGGGCCAAAGTGTTTCCAGATATTCTTGACAGCGCTTTGAGACATGAACACGAGGGATTATGTTCCATCTTGAGTAGCTTGAAAATGAACCTTTGCCAACATATTTTGCAAACCTGAAGTTGCAGACGGCGCCACCTATATCTCAAGTAAAAGTACGGAGTCAATGAAATGGATGCAAATTTGTACGCATTATCAGAGCTACATTACAACATCTAGCTAAACGCCTCAACGAGTCCTCCAGCAAGCCACTTCGCACTTTTTGTGCAAAACTATATGGTTCCACTGAATCAATTTTACTTCTTAGTGATCATGCAACCCTAGGGCGTTTGTAAAACAAAAGTAAATAAATGATCTGATAATGTAGCTATAACGCAGTTAAGACCGATCTCAAGAAAACTAAGACAAACTAGATGTAAATCAAGCTTTCACTTTTAAATTTATTGAAGTTGGAACATTTCTCTTCTTTACTTACTTTCATCATTGAGGAGCAAAAAGATTCCGTGGAAGTAGGAATATGGTGGTCTAATTTTCCAAATTTTTCTTGTCTCTCTCTTCTTCAGGCCACTTCTTCGAAGACCACTGAAAGCTCGTTTTTTTTAAAAAACTTAAAATCATCATAACCCCCCACCCCCCGCCCCCACTCACTCCTGTTTCACCTGGTTCAGAACATGTAAAAAAATATTCCAGTACGGTGGAACCTCCCTCGCTCCCTCCCTTTCATAGGACAAGCAACTTCAAGCATAATTATGGTCTTGAAATTTGGACCACTTATTCTTGCAAGTACATGAGGGAAAGTTCCAAATTTTGGTCCCATGGGTGATCTGGTCAGCAAATTACAAGCATTTCAAATTTGCTGACCAACAACATGGTTTTCGATAGGAACTAATGCGAAAGTTTTTAATTTTGCAGAAAACGCTTTGCAATAGGAATTTCTGACAAAAACTGATGTACTAAGGCTGGAAACGTTGCGTTTTAATGGCAGCGCTTATAAAAAGCATTATTTCTTCCGAAATTTGGATTTTTACAAGTCCCCCAAAATAGCAAAAATTTAGACCTTACCTCTGTTTTTGGAATCGCTGAAGAACTCAAAACGACTTTCCACGTTCAGATTCGGATAAGGTCAAGTTGTTCTAGTTTGAATATCTTCAAGGAACTTTATTCATGTTCTTATACGGTCGCAGCGTGTGTACTCTCTGCGCAGCATATCTCTGTGGTAATAACATCATAATTACCATCAGCGTCAATAGAAAAACCTTTAAACGCAACAAATTCATTTGCATGAATAATTTTTGCGGCCGATTTTTCGCCTGGTTTTCATAAAATATGACATAATAACAAGCGCTATTTACACGTATTTTGAACCTCCTAGTATAGAAACATCACTATTTCCACACTTAGTACAATTTCGCGCTTCTTACTAAAACATGCACAGAGCTTCACTCAAGCTACACCAACTCATCAGTCATACCAACCGTTAACACACCAACTACTAACCAACCTATACACCTAGTACGTATACCTACGATAGAAATATGCAGCTTCTTGTTTAATCCATGGGGGCATGGTTCATGAAAGAAAATATCTCTCAATGTTTCCGTTTTTTCTGTGTGGAGAAATACAATAAGTTGTGAACTTAGGAATTATGTTTTTCGAGATATTCTTTGCTAACGGTGTACAAAAAACCCACGTATTTCTCGAACAATCTCGTTTGTCTCCGCTAGAACTTAACATTGGAAGACAATTTGCCGATCATCGACGAAGACACAAATGACGGCTTTCCCACGACTATACGAAGAATGCTGAGACTTCATTAAAAATGTGCTTTTCCATTCTATAAACAAGAAACAAAATAATTGTCGCGATCATTTTAACGAAATAGTATGTGTAATTAATTCCTTCATTGTTCCTTAAAGAGCATCTACTGAAATTGGCTGGTTCTTACAACAGAATTTAGCAAGATTGCCCTGTTCTTGGCACTGGAAAACTTGCAGTTCTACTTAAATTCTAGTTAAATTATACGTCCATGATACACCAAAGCATGCCGCTTTCGAAGATCTTCTGTTTTCATATAATTGTTGTTAGAAGTGTGCATCGAGAATAGTAGCTCTCAGTCTTAATGCTACAACGGCAGGTCGCGGACCAGTGCCCATTCAGGCTCAAGACTGCTTTAAATCTCCTCGCTTGAGTCACAGCCTCTCTTGTAGATAGCGACTGCATGCTCAGGTTGCACCTAGGGTTAGGCTTCGAGTTGCATTCACTGAAGTGCGACATATGCAATACAAATAAATGAAAGTCATTTCCCATATAGACCGACAGATTTTCAAAAATATAGATTGAGACATGTGCATACGGCGTTAAACACTCCCCACAAGCAACGGACTAGTGGTACTATCCTGCCGCTGAGAAATGGTAATATGCTTCCCCCTCTTTGGCCACGTCCACTTTTTCGCGATTTAGCCTATTAGGCCAATTTACAGCTGTCTGACGTGACTTGTGAATCCGTCCAGGCAATGAAATCGAACGAATTTGATACTCTGTAAGTTGTTCTAAAATCTGTTGATCACTTCGGTTTTGTTTACCATAGCTTTGAAAATAGGCGGAAAAATTCAAATAGTCTCAAAATGTATGTGAAGGATTGTAGCTGCTGTAATGGAAACTGGGCGAAGGGATGGCGTAGGAAAAGACGTCTTTCATGACATAGACATGAAGATCAGTTATCTTTTCTTAGATTTGTCTCATTTTCCTTGAACATAGCATCGGGGAATGCATTTCCCCTGGCTTTTTAAGTAACTGTGCGTGCTATTGTGTTATTTGATAGCATTTGCAGAGGAAAGTAAAATGTCAATACAATTGTCGAGGTAGACTAGAAATAATCGCTTGTAACTCATAAATAGCCCGTAAATTATCAGATCAGCTCTTCCTTTACTTGTGTGAGTGCATTTCGAGCGAAGCGACTGGCTGTTGCAAGCTTTTCCTCTGTTGACATATGATTAGCAGGTAGGCGTTCCCTGTTACGAATAACTCCGGGAGTCCCATATTTTTCTTCATCCAGCCCGTTCAGCTAATTGTGATAATTATCTGTACGACCTGTCCATTAAAATGAACTGCGTTGAGATCCTTACCCTCGGCAATTATCATATGCACTCATGCATCCTGAAGAGAACAATAGGAAACCATCAAGCGTTGATGAGACTCAGGCATCAAAAGAATAGAGCGCGAGATTTCATCACAACCAAGAATATCTGGTTGCTCTGCAGAGAAATACGGTGGCATTGTGCCGAAAAATAATAGTCTCTCCGTGCGTTTATCAGTCAGACTGCAGTTGTCTATCAGGTGAGAGTTGCTGCGTGGTGAATATGTTAGAGTTAGAAGGGACTATGCTAGTCTATTGCCTAGGACGAAATTTGGTTGCAGTTACGTGGTACAGAACTCAAACCCTAACCCTAGTCCAAACCCTACAATTCCTCACAAAAATACTCAGATTGTGCTGACACGGTCCCAATTATAGGTGTGGCCTGCTCTGTTTGCCTAAGTGCCTTTTGCTGAAAAAGCTTAGTAATATAAGAAGTTATATTTATACCGTTACCGATTATGAACTCCAATACCTCATTTTGCTACTGGATCTCATGGTGCCCTTCTTTCTTCCTCTCCCCCCCCCACCCTTATGAAAAATCAATGTTCAGACCAAATTCACACATCATGCATTGCCTGATGATTTCCATAGAAACCAACATTGGGAATAAGGGCGGAGGAGGCAGAAAACTCCTTGTAGAAGTTCTTTGTTGAAACCCTTTCAACTGCCTGTTGAAACATGATTGTCGTAAGAGTATCATTATATTTTGAGAGGGATTGTAGTCCAAATCTACCCCAAATGCAAGGCCTAATAACTCGAGTTATGGAGTAAGCAGCCCATCAGGTTAACCCTACATCTACTGGGCTTTTGGGGAGCTCCCCAACTCTGGGGGGGGAGGCTCAGAGCCCCCCTCCATAACTTCTAATCTACTGTGTAGGTATAAAAGTGAAACGTTGCATGGGCATAGAGCATTTATAGGTTAACAATTTGGTATAGTTAAAAATTTCTGACGTAATCAATTATTCATAACGTCATCGATTAAAGACCCTTAGGTAGTAATTTTCGGCCAAAAATAGCGATTTTGTAAATTGGCCCGAAATTCTGGAGAATCTCAAAATCTCTCAAAAACTATTGTACTTATTAGGAACAGGTGCTACATGATGGTTTCAGCATCATAACACTCCGCTTTATGCGATTTTGTAGTGATTTAACTCAAATAAGGCACGAAATGACCTTACCACCTGCTAATTGGACCCAAGTTTTAGGGTGAAGATGTCCAAATTTCGAAAAAACGATGAATGCCCCTAAGAACATTAACTTTCAGGAAAAGTCACGAAATTTCAGCCCAAAACGTTTATCTGTTCCGCAGATATCTAGAAAAAAACAACAAGGGGGGCTCTCATAGCCCCCTCCCCCAATAGATATATAGGGTTAAAGTTTCGTAAGGTGCAGAAAATCTGCAAATGCTATATGTTCGAAACTTACCGATTTAACGTAAAATCTGTTTGGGATCGTTTTGGTAAAACTTAAATAGATTTTTTGTTGTGTCACCATTTTGAGGCGAGGGTAACATTAAAATTTGGTTGAAATTCAGGATTGCTGTAAAAAATTATGCAGCATCACCAAGACCAGTGAAAAAATACGTACTGGCAAGGAAAATCGATTATTTTTAAATGCAAAATAGTTCCCAACACACGTAATTTTGAGCAACCTTCATTATATTGAACAAACGGGTCATTAAATGACGCTTTACCCGTTCGTTCAAGTGTGATGAGCAAAAGTACTGATATCGATATCGATATACTATTCGTCTTCTTGCAAAATCATTCAGGAGCGTCGATGCAGAATAGTTAATAGATTGATGCTATCAAATTTGAGTCAACTTGAAGAAGAATAGCAGATTCTATGGGCATTATGTCCGACAGCACCACCAACCCCACCCAAGGCTTTGACTAGTCCACCGACAGCACCACCAACCCCACCCAAGGCTTTGAAGAGTCCAGCATTATATCCGACAGCACCACCAACCCCACCCAAGGCTTTGAAGAGTCCAAATAGCCCAGGTCTTGTGCAGCTAAGGAACCTATGCACAAATAGTTGCAAAAGTCCGATTTCGTGAAAGCATGTCAAACAATTAGCATTTTCAAGTTCAGTCCACATACTGTCTATCCACTGCTAATCTGCTGTCTCTTCATATTTGCTACATCCTCATCAATATGCGGTCTACAAAAAAAAGCCAATCCGAATCAATCTTCGTTCGCCTTCTTATCTAAACGATGTCTTTCGTTTCTGTCGCTATCACTATTTACTTCAGTGCATGTTAGCTATTGCTCCGTCGTTCCCTTTTTATGTACCTTTTGTAATAAAGTGATTTTGTTTGTGGCTTAAAATACGATTTTTACATTTGTGTCTAAATTTGTAGCCTCTACTTTCACACATTTACCCATATCCTCCTTTTATCTAAGTACTAATCCAGAAGGGTATGGGCTTTTTGAGATGTCACAAAGGCGGAAGAGGCCATTTCGCCTCCCCTCCTCGATATTTTCCGAAAGGCCTATGGTACGGTCATGAAACGTGCAGGGTAAGTAGTTCTTGATGAGAACTTTCCAAAAAATGCCCCATAGACCCTTCCTATTGCTCTATTCTCTTTATGAACAATGATTTTGTTTTAAGAAAGGGAGAATGCGCGGTCAGAATATGAAAAATTGAATTGAATCATTAATGTATATTACGAGAATCATGCAACCAACAAAAATGATAAAAAAGATACTAGACGGTCATAATAACAATTGACGCTTTTTATGTTTTGAACGCAATAGATCATTCGCAATTGTCTTTTTAACCGTACATTACCTGGGCTTTGTGGCGAGGTACAGTGGCTGGGAGTGACATCCTGAGGAAACATCCTGAAGGCCACTGCCTGCAGAGCTGTAATTTGGCATGATTATGGACCAATCTTTCCTGGTTAAAACAAGACACAAACCAAGTCTGTATCTATCTTCAAATCAAAGTTATGAGCCGTGGAGTGAAGCGTACTTCTTCTGTGTTTTCCATATTTGCAAAACTACTATATAGGTTTGACCAATAAATTATCCAATCACCGTCCAACTTTTTGCAATTGTGCGAAAGCTACCAATGGGAGGACCTTGAACCGTGAAGCAAAGTTTTTCTGAAAGAGTGATAAATTTTGGGACAAAGTAAAGTAGACAAAAACGAAGCGCCTCGGGCCCCTACAGAACAATTGCCATCCAAAAAACCAGTAAGGTGGAGGGGGTGGAATGCACACCCTCATTCAGTCAATGTATGATTAACAAAAGAAAAGTAGAACAACGAGAAGTGACCCTGCACGGACCTGCGCTTATCAATCACCTTTCAGCATTTGGCACAATAAAATCACCACGTGAGGGGGGGGGCAACTTCCCCTGCCCCATCCCTCCATATCTAACAAGTGTTAATGCACAGTTGAAGACTGAAATAGATTAACCGAAATATGTCCTGTGGAGTCATCTAAAGCATTCTTTCCAAAAGTTTTTATTTCATGCTTTCTTTTATGTTGCAGAAAAAGAGTTTGATATGAAACTGAATGAAATGATTGATAATATTCTGAAGAAAAGCGTAACTGATGGAAAGAAGGACGTCAAAGCATTGCAAGAGAAAGTGCCTGTCATCTGAAAAGACCTGGACGAAATTTTTTCTCAAACAGCACGTTGTCTACCAGAAAAGGAGGTGCAGATGGAAGTTGGACGATAAAGGATTTAATATACGTCGCTTCTTTTATTTCCAATGCAATCGATACAATATAACATTTCTACCCGTGACCGCATATGCAATTGTTTTCTGTTTGCAAAACTGAAACATTGTCGCTTTTTTGCAGGCCTGTGTCCAATTATTAACTAGTTTTAATTTAGTAAAGGACCCGGTCGTTAACTATAAAGAAATGTGGGGCTGCGTGATTGTTATTTTTTTCACGTATTATTCTGACCATAGCAATGCATGGGTCTTGAAGACACTGTCTTTGATGAATATAAATTTTTTGAGGTTCCCGTTGAACTGTCTGACTGTCTGTTTAATGCCTTTTAGCCGTATTTGCAGTAGGCCCTTGGAGAGACGTTTGTCACTGAGGTGGGGGGGGGGAGTAATCCCCTCACTAAGTTCTGAACTAAGCATACTGAGAGCGTGAAGTTTGACAAAAAAACTCAGGAACATTTGCATTTCTAGAAAACGGCCTAAGAGTCTGCCAAATCTTTCGAATTTTGCAGACGTTAGCAAAAAATTGTGCTATGTATGCCAAATTTTGAAAAGAACTTCCCAAAACTTTATCGGACTATAACATCTGAACCACTGAAAATTTTTTCTTCAACTTTGTTTTAAATTTCTCAAAATAATGATCTTTTTCTATCAGCCTAGTCTATTCAAGTAGTTTTTGACATGTTTATAGCGTTTTAAGCAACAGAATGTCAAAATTTGGGTAAAAGTGGGTCCAGGTACCTGCAAAAATATCCCAAAAACTGGGAAGACCAAAAAACTTCAAAACGGTTCCCAACCTGATTCGTTTTAGCTATGAGAACCGTATTTACTTGGAATCAATCTTTGAAAATTTTGTTTCATTAGGGTTAACGGTTCAGGAGATATGGGTCTTTTGTCAGGCAGTGGTCTCAGTTTTTTTCACTTTCCCATACAAATCCTTACAAATTAAAATTATTATAACTTTAGAAATAAAGTCAATGACTTTCAACGCATAAAAGCAATATTTCCTGCGAATTGGAGAAAAAATCGGATAATGCAACGTCTTGATAAGTTAAAATGCGACTTTTTTAATTTATGCATAATTAATGGCGTCATTGTGCAAAAATTACGTTATTTAGCAATGCTCATAAATTTAGCTTGTTCAGATACGCTTTTATTAGAGGTTTAACACCTCTCTAGGATGTGTAGTTCAGGAGTAATATCATTTTTTTTTTGAAAATTGTTCCCTGTTTTTACTGACATCAGCAGAAAAAAATGATGACGTCAGCAATTTGAGGGGGTTTGCACCGCTTTTTCACAGGAAATTTAGGAATTTGCTAAGCGTGACATGTCTATGGTACTGATAGGTCCTAAAACCTGAAAGTAAGCCTTTTATGGAGTGTGGGGGTAAAGTTGTCACCCCCCTCCCTTCAGACATAGGGGAGTAGTGGGCACCCTTGACTAATCGGGTTAAATTGTGTTAAAATTAAGAAGTTTCAGATCTTGGCCTCTTGGAATATCGTAGGAAGTTTGCCAGGGGGAGGTAGTTTTGCCCCCTCCCAGAGTGCAGATAGGGTTTAACATTCCTTCGTCAATAGTACGCTTAAACAGATACTCGCTTTTTTCTTATAAGCACCACAGCTACAACCATGGACATAAATTAGTGCCAAAATTAAGAACAAGTTTGTTCCAATTTGATTTGGTATCTTCCCTTTCCCCACAATCAGAGTTGTAGAGATGTCTCAGACATTTGTGTCACCAATCCACCACTATGCTATCCAGTTCAACTTTGATTGTGGGGCGAAGGGGGAAGAGAGGTTGCTTTCACATGGAAAGAGGTAAAACAGATGTTTGGCACAAATATTATGTCCGTGGTTGTAGAAGCACCACCAGCCTCGATTTTATCAAATATCTAAGCACCGGCTAAGCATCACCCCAACCTCATGCTCTCCTATTCTCTCAATGAATTTCTTTTCTCTCAATAAGCCTTTCATGAAAAACAGTTCTTGATTTGCTCAAAGCGCAATAATTCTATCTGTTTCTGTAAAAACAAGAGTGTACTCAGATCAAAAGTCTGACAAGTTCACTTGAAGCCTTGCTTAAATCAATTTAGATGATTCATAGATGATTTACATAGGCACCACTTAAGCACCAGCCGAGGCTGAATCATTTTCCATTTACTGGTCCTCGTAAAAAAAGAAGCGGGTATAGCATAATTTAGAATTTATTTATTACATACTGGCAAAACGCTTGTAAAACAGATAAAACCACTAGATAGAGTTTTTAGATCTATGAAAAATTTTCATGGGAAGATGTGCAGACTCTATACGTGAAATTCATCCAAACAAAGTTTCTAAACTTTTTATTTCGAATGATCATGGCTGAAAATGGAAATTTCGTCCTGCAAAATAACACTGAGAGCCCTAGTGTTGTCAAACTGACAATCTTGCTATTGTCAAAGCGAAGTTTGACAGTGAACTGTTGCTGCAGAAGTTAGTTGTGATTGTTAAAGCAGTGTCATGAATGTATTGCAGTTATGAAGTATTAAAGGAGTACATGCGCAATGAAGATAGATATTGGTGGGAGAAGTGCGTCATTGTGATGAGGAGATAAAGATACTCCATTTTGGTAAGTTCATAGCTATATTGGGTTTTACTTATAAGCTTGTAATTATATTCCACCTTTC